>OZ007555.1:62059592-62126544 GCA_963931855.1 Philhelius festivus | reverse complement strand
CATGGCGGACAGTTAATCTCAGGATTGGCTGGACTGAAATAAAAAAACCAAAGTGGGTTATTTAAAGGAAGGTTTCTTACGAGACAATTTACCACAATTTGTTTAAAAAGTCAAAACAAAAAAAAAATCTCGAGCTTTGAAAAAAAATTTTTTTTGGCAATTTTTGGGTCGCCATTTTTTTTATTCATAACTTTTTGGTCAAATTTTGATAAATTGTTTTAGAAAACGTAAAAACAATCAAGTTGCAACAAGTTTTTTGAAAATCGGTTCAGTAGATCCGGAGATTAACTGTCCGCCATTGGAAAATGTGTTTTTTGATGAGTCGACGCTGACGCCCTCTATAATTCGGCCAAAATTTGACAAACAAATCTTTTTTGTACTCTTGTCACATGTATTCATTATTTAGAAAAAAAATTATGTTATTATCTTATAAAGTTTCCGAGAAAAAAATTCCCAAAAATCGTGCTTTTTTGCGATTTCTAGACCGTACTAGTACCTTAAAAATAAACCACTAGATGGCCAACCCTTTGTCTCTTTATTGATAATTTAAAGTTGAATATATTTTGGACACATTTTTTTCTTCTGCATATTCAAACATGGAATGTTTTAACGCCAATCCAAGCAATAAAAAGCTCATTACAATATTTTATACAATTATTATATTTTTTTTTTTTTCAAAATTTACAAAAAAATTAAAATAGCTGTCAAAAAACTCCACGAACAAAATAGTTTTTTACTTGCCAACTGAGAAGTAACAGATGACAGCTGTTTTGACTTTTTTTGTTTTCACTTATGTCATTTTCCATTGGACGTCCGGAAGTGTCGGAAATAAATTATTTAATCCTTCAAAATATATGTACATATATACAAATAATAAATAACTGTTGCGAATTTTCACGAACACGATGATTTACTAATACAAATACAAAATTTCAAAGTTTTTCTCTTTTGCCCCACTGTTTGCTGCGTCTATATCGACTCAATTTATTTCACTTTAACAAAATGGAGTCCATACAGACTAACTAAAAAATGCAGCTTCCGAAATCCGGAATCACTTTTCTATATTATTTAATAGATTTATGTTAAGCCATCTGCTGAATAAATCAAGGCTAGAAGGGAAAATTACCGAAAACTTCTTGATGTAAATAAATGAAGAAATGAACATTAAGATAGAGGGAAAAATGCTATAAGGATCAGGATAATTGATTACAGTCATTTTGATTATGTTTTCAATTTTTCTAAGGCATACTGAAGTATTATTCGAATAAAAGGAAAACAAATATTTTCCAAACGAAAAAAAAGTTCTGAGCTATACCTACCTATGTACATAATATTCGAGAGAGAATTGTATGGAATATTTATGTAAATGGCATAATTTCGGGGGAACTTTTGTTGAAAAATGTATATAATGTAATATGTAAATAAGAAAATCTTTAGTGTTTCTAATCAAACTAATAAGGGAAAGCTATCGTAAAAATTAATTGAGCAAGACAGTGAGAAGGGTATGGAGAGGATACTTTCAAATATATATATACTCGTACATATGTAGTCGATGTTAAGCAACATTGTGAGTGATTCACTCCTTCTGTTTTCAATTGCGAAAGCAATCAATCGAAGAAGATATTTAACGAAGCGAAATGGGCTCTTAAGATAAGTTGAAGTTCTTCTTCCAGATTCTGATTATAACTTGTGATATTATGATAATTAATTTATAGAAGTAATCTGTGATACTCAATCAAACCCGTTATTATGTAATTGATTCCAGGAACGGAGATCTAATATTTCAGAATTTACTGGTAAATAAAATTATTCATCAAAACAAAGTTCTGCACACAAATCTTGGAATCAATCAAATGCACCAATAGTTCGACAAGATTGTGCTCTTATGTTTTAGTCTTTGCTAGTGATGGATGAGGTATAATAGAAACAGCTATACCCTGCTGTCACGGTAAAATCTACCGCGACTAAAATTAATCTTATCCCCCCCCCCCCCCCCGTCGTCCTTTTCTATCCCACCACCATTGGCTCCTATCCTCCTTTTCTTACAGCTGTTCGATGTCAACAACGGAACACTTGACCAAAAGGAATGATGAAACAAATGCCTATTTACATTCACATTTTTTATGAAGGGCAATCAGTCCCCTCCAACCTAATATTATGCTAATAACATACAGTTAAGTCCATTTCTATGAAACAATTTAAATTATAGTTCATATGTACCGTTAAAATGGAACGCTATCTGCTTGTCCCATTCCCCCAAATCTGCGAGGAATTTACCGGAGTAGGGTAGTAGGGACTTTGGAAAATATCTGTCACTTTCTCCTGCCTCTTCTTCAAAATTTTTCCTGCCATCAAGTTATCGTTATTTCTTATTACAGAATTTGAATACGGAAGGGAAGAATGACGCGCGAAGCAGAAAATGAGTTTCGCACTTTTGAAAGTTTTCTTTCACTATAATGGTTAAAAAAAAAAAAAAAAAAGAAAGAGGATCAAACATAAATGGGGTCTGAACGCATTCATTGAATTCCCGCCCACTGGCACCAAGCCGGTGGACGGCGAATTCAAAAGAGAGCATGACTTGCGAAAAAGCACGGCTGAATGCAGTGTGTGTGAGTGAGAGAGAAACAATGTTCACGCAATGTGAGGGTGAAAGAGAAAAGCATATGGAGTTCAACCACGGTGACACACTATTATAAATTGGTAAAAGTGATGTCGAAATATACCGTAACCGAACTTCACCTGTTGCTGAATGTATGAATGTGTGAGTATGAGAAAATGGATAATGCGTTCAGACAGAAGAATACAAGAGGAAATAAATCACTTCTTGGTTGACCGGACTTAAGGAAAGATCCAAAAATTTTGAAAAAGAAAAGGAAAACTTAGAAAAGTGAGATTCAGGAAGATTAGAAAAACGAATAGAAAAAGGGAATAGTGAACGAAAACTGGTGTAGCAGGAGAGGAGAAAATAAGGGAGAAAGGAATCAGTGACAGATAAGTATATTTTAATTTAATTTGTGGAGAAATTGTACAGTGATAGTGAGTAAAGGGGAATTTGAAACAAAATTAAGAAAAACTCCGGTAGGTTTCTTTCCGAAAAAGGAAAAAAAAAATCCCAAAGAACGAACGGGACACGCGATCCAGTTCTTTCGACATCTTTGTCTTTGTTCGGGACCAAGGTATAGCGGTCCATTTTAATTTTTTTTTCTTTTTCATATCAATTGTAATTACTTAACGTAAGAAAAAATTTTGGGTTTTCATCCTGTATCTAAAGGTTTCCCAAATAATTATATTCTAAATAAAAACTTAAAACTAAATAATTTTCTTTTTATCGTCGCATCCGGTTTGGTATTTCCACTTAAAAAAAAAATACCTTGCGCCCATTTTACTTTTTCAGGTCAGAAAAGGAGATATTAAACTAATCAACCGATTAGTACAAAAGGTAATCAAATTCAACTCCTTAAAGTATCATTGAACCTACGCCTTTGCTGAGTAGCCGAAAGTATCAGCCTCTTACTTGCTGAACGTTGCCTTTTTTTTCGATCATCTTCCACCTTGCTGAACTTTACGTTCTTGTCGTAGTGGTCGCGCTTAGTCATCGAAAGCGAAAAGAAAGTGCAACATCTCAGATTGCAACTAAGAATTCTTTTTCCAACTTTAAAAACATATCATTGAGAAAATATTTCAAAGTCATTATGTTGTTCAATAATAAGTGATTTTGAACGGGAAAAGGCCCATCAGCTAGCATAATATTTTTACCACTTCGCTGCCTCCTTACTCCTCGTTAGCTCCTCGTTGGTAACCGCCGGATACTGGTCTTGGCCTTATGTCATGACTTGCTAAACTTGTAAGTGCGAGTGTTGACCAAGGAAACAATTGCAACACTAAACTCAAGGACCTACTAATTGGAGGTTAGTGCGTCGGGCTAACGACACGGCCACAGTAAAAAATACCAATTGTTATGAGAGAGACGCGAGAAGCTTCGGAAAATGACCCCCTCAAAATGGCAACCAGAGCCGGAACGAAAATGGACTACGATTTACGAGTATGCACCTGGAATCTAAGGACACTCTACACAAAAACTTAAATCTGTCCTCTCGCGGTACAAGGCAGACATTACCGCGATCCAGGAGATACGATGGATAGGATAAGGAATAGCGAAAAGAAAAGATTGCGACATTTATTACAGCTGTCATCAAAGAATGCATATGTTAGGATGCGGATTCGTCGTGGGAAATCGACTCAGATCGAAAGACATCGATTTTAATTCGATTAGTGATCGCCTGGCTGTCATCCGCATCAAAGCTATTTTTCAAAACATCATATCAGCCTGATATGTGCACACCGATGAAGCTGAAAAGTCTAACAAGAAGGAGTTTTACGACCTCCTGGACGAAGCCTACGGAGCCTGTCCGGAGTACGATGGCGAAGGATACACCCAGCAACCTGGCGATCTCCAGATGGTCGAACCGCCAACCAAATCGACCACGTGCTAATTGGCGCAAGGCATGCGTCGAACATCTTGGACGTGCGAACTTTCCGAGGTGCAAACGTGGACTCTGACCACTTTCTTGTTGTGACAAAGTTCAGAGCCCGACTGTCCAACAAAAAGAAAATGAGGACCGCCCAAAGGAAGAAATTCAATATTGCATGCCTTAGCACACCTGAGAAAGCCAGAGACTACAGTGAGCAATTGACCGGGAAACTCTCTGCCGTACCCCCAGCCACAAGCGTCAACAACCAATGGAACCAGTACCGCGACATCATTAAGGAGGTAGCCGAGACCAACCACCTAGGAAAAAGAACCCGTGGTATGATAATGAATGCGCGGTATTGTAGCAGGAGACGGAAAATGCACGAATGTAAATGCTGCAACGGAAAACAAGAGCAGCAAAAGAGGAGTACCGTGAAAAGAGAAGGAAAGAGAAAAAACCCTGCGCGGAAAGAAAAGAGCAGCCGCAGCTTCTCAGCTCAGGTATCTCGAGGAGTATAGCACCAACACAAACACCCACCGCTGGTTCTACAAAACAGCCAAACAACTAGCATCAGGTTATAGGACCGGCACGCAAGCTCTTCGTAACAGCGAAGGGAACCTAGTCACCGAAGCACAGGGAATTATAGACGTGTTTAAGCAGCAATTCCAGATGTCCTGATAGGGTGCATGCATCAGCTCATCAACCAAGTGTGGGAGGAGGAAAGTATGCCCGACGACTGTTCAAATAGCTCCATATGACCAATCTACAAAAAAGGCGATCGTATGACCTGCAAAAACTACAGGGGCATATCCCTGCTTAATGTTGCCTACAAGATGCTATCCACTGTACTTTGTGAGCGTCTAAAGCCTTTCGGCAACACTATAGTCAGCACGTACCAGTGTGGCTTCAGGCCAGGCAGAACAACGATAGACCAAATCTTCACATTGAGGCAAATCCTGGAAAAGACCAACGAATTTCAAGTCGAGACCCACCATCTTTTCATCGACTTTAAGGCCGCATATGATAGCATAAGTCGCCAAGAGCTTCTATTGGCGATGTCGGAACTCGGTATCCCGAAAAAACTGATCCAGCTAAATACGCAGTGCAACGTGCAAATGGGTAACAGCTCATCCGAGCTATTCCAGACATGTACAGGCTTCAGACAAGGAGATGCGCTATCATGTGATTTCTTTAACCTAATCCTGGAGCAAGAGTGATGTTAACCTGGAAGGCACTATCTTCAACAGATCTTCCCAACTGGGTTCAAAAATCCTTTCTCGAAAGACAAAGTGCACGCTATACAAAACGCTAATTTTACCAGTTCTACTCTACGGCGCGTCGCCAAGTGCTGGACGATAAGTAAGAAAGGGAAATTGATACTGGGCTCTTTCGAGAGAAAAATTCTTCGGCGGATATTTGGTCCTATATGCGAAGAGGGCGAATGGAGGAGAAGATTCAATCGTGAATTATACGAGCTTTACCAAGATGTGGATGTAGTCCAAAGAGCCAAAACACGTCGACCACACTGGCTCGGTCACATGGAGCGAATGGACAACAACGCTCCAGCCAAGAAAATCTTCGAATCGAGATGACGAGGAAGACTGAACCTCCGCTACAGGGGCCAGGCGGTTACAGATGCAAAAGCACTTAGTCCCAACGACTGGAGGGAGCTCGCGAGGGATCGCAACCGATGGAAGACCGTAATATCTCAGGCAGAGACCTTCCATGGATCGGGAACCGGATAAGTAAGTAAGTAGTAGTAACGAATTAAATTGAAGATTTTTTTAAGCAAGTCTTCGTGATTTGTATGCAGAAGTGTTTTAGATAAACGAATTATCCTAGTCTTTTAGGATTTATAATAAGTTCATTTTCAATATTAACTACTTGCAGCAAAGTTGAGTTAAAGCTGCACATCTTCAATATCAATATGAAAATTACTGGAGGAAATACATTGTGACAAGACATTTTCTTGTAACGGGTGATTTTTTTGAGGTTAGGATTTTCATGCATTAGTATTTGACAGATCACGCGGGATTTCAGACATGGTGTCAAAGAGAAAGATGCTCAGTATGCTGTGACATTTCATCATGAATAGACTTATTAACGAGCAACGCTTGCAAATCATTGAATTTTATTACCAAAATCAGTGTTCGGTTCGAAATGTGTTTCGCGCTTTGCGTCCGATTTATGGTCTACATAATCGACCAAGTGAGCAAACAATTAATGCGATTGTGACCAAGTTTCGCACTCAGTTTACTTTATTGGACATTAAACCAACCACACGAATGCGTACAGAAGAGAATATTGCGTCTGTTTCTGAGAGTGTTGCTGAAGACCGTGAAATGTCGATTCGTCGCCGTTCGCAGCAATTGGGTTTGTGTTATTCGACCACATGGAAGATTTTACGCAAAGATCTTGGTGTAAAACCGTATAAAATACAGCTCGTGCAAGAACTGAAGCCGAACGATCTGCCACAAGGTCGAATTTTCAGTGAATGGGCCCTAGAAAAGTTGGCAGAAAATCCGCTTTTTTATCGACAAATTTTGTTCAGCGATGAGGCTCATTTCTGGTTGAATGGCTACGTAAATAAGCAAAATTGCCGCATTTGGAGTGAAGAGCAACCAGAAGCCGTTCAAGAACTGCCCATGCATCCCGAAAAATGCACTGTTTGGTGTGGTTTGTACGCTGGTGGAATCATTGGACCGTATTTTTTCAAAGATGCTGTTGGACGCAACGTTACGGTGAATGGCGATCGCTATCGTTCAATGCTAACAAACTTTTTGTTGCCAAAAATGGAAGAACTGAACTTGGTTGACATGTGGTTTCAACAAGATGGCGCTACATGCCACACAGCTCGCGATTCTATGGCCATTTTGAGGGAAAACTTCGGAGAACAATTCATCTCAAGGAATGGACCGGTAAGTTGGCCACCAAGATCATGCGATTTGACGCCTTTAGACTATTTTTTGTGGAGCTACGTCAAGTCTAAAGTCTACACAAATAAGCCAGCAACTATTCCAGCTTTGGAAGACAACATTTCCGAAGAAATTCGGGCTATTCCGGCCGAAATGCTCGAAAAAGTTACCCAAAATTGGACTTTCCGAATGGACCACCTAAGACGCAGCCGCGGTCAACATTAAAATGAAATTATCTTCAAAAAGTAAATGTCATGGACCAATCTAACGTTTCAAATAAAGAATCGATGAGATTTTGCAAATTTTATGCGTTTTTTTTTTAAAAAAGTTCTCAAGCTCTTAAAAAATCACCCTTTATAATGTGCGTGGATCGAAGAGGTCGTGACTACCCTTAAAATGTTAAACACAATGGGAGCATTAAGGAAATAGGAAAGGTTTTAAGAAGAGATAGTGATGCACATTTGTTTTGAAGTTTTCGATAATGAAATGGGAGGAAAAAACAGACATAAAACTGCGGTCAAAATAATAGTAGTGAACCTTTTGACACAATAAAAACTAAAATAAATTAATCTACTAATTTTAAAAAAATAAGTAGTCATCTGATTTTCAAATTAATGTTTTAATTTCAGAAAAAAAAATCATTTTCAAACTTAAAAAATTAGTTGGTAATTTCTAATCTATCCAAGTCAAATAAAAAGACAGTGGTCAAAAAAAAGTAGCCACCACCTTTAAATATTACAAAAGGGAAAGTTAGTAGACAATTTCTGCCATAAGTGATAGTTGAGTGTTTGAACCTTAAAAGTAACAGCAGCACAACGACGTTGCATCGAATTAATAAGATTTTCACATCTGTCTACAGGTATAGACGTCCAAGACTGCTGTATAGCTTCCCAAACGGCTGTGTTAGTAGCTGACTTACAACTAGCAACATACTTCTTGAACATCTTTTCTGTTACAATGCAAAGGTCAAACTCAACAATATCTTTGTCATTTTCAACTTATTACCAGATTACATATAAACGCCTAAGGTTGACCAATTTTCCTGCAGCATTGTAAGTAGCGTAAAAGTTAGAGATCAAATGACGTCTAAAATTAAAAGTATGCATCAAAAACTTCATTATTCATTCATGAAAATGTATGCGCTTAGACCTCTATCAGTATTTATGACAAGACTTGATTTCTATGATATATTGATACATACATAGCTATAATTGAAAAAATTGCTTCACCAACCGATTTGAGTTAGAGATGTGTCAACTGCTATTGATTCGGTATTTACGACCCGTTCAGCAAAAAAGATTGAACATAAAGTGAACGAAATTAACGAAGAAAGTTATGTTTCTTTAATTGAACTTGTCATTTTACAATACCAAATAGGAATGGAAATGAAACGGAATGCATATTCTCCAATTTAGATAGGTACATTGGAAGATGTCAAAAACGAAGTCGAAAAGTAGTAGATAAAGACAAACTTTCATTTATTTTCACATTGTTTCGGTGTGGGTCAGAACTAAACGATTTGAAAAAAAAAATATTTAAGTTGAATGAAGGATAGAAAACATTTCGTGTCGGTCTTGGTCTCGGTCGAAACGAAACGGCGCGCGGGATAAAAATGAATAAACGATTGATTGAAAAGATCGAATCCTTGAACCAATCAATCATTTTTTTTTTTTATATATATATAATCTACAGGCGCTCAAGGGATTATGATTAAACTTTAAATGTTTCAACACAGCGCGGGCGTGAAGTTAATGAAGAGAAAGAAGGATAGGAAAGATGTGTGGCACGATGTTGTGTGACTGAAGGTGGTTGTCTCAGATTTTTATCTCCAGGGATGGCGGCTGAACTAATGCGGAGAGAAATGCTGTGTCTTATTTTTATGACGCTTATAATTCGCATTATTTTATTCGTTTTTCATATTTGATGGGCATACTAGTTTTAACTCAATCACAAGTTGTTAGGCCAGGCGCGCACATTCAATTTTTAGTTTCGCAACTGTTTAGTTGCTAAAATGAAACATATGGGCTTATATGGGACACCGCGCACTTAGAGCAACTCGAGCAAATAAAAAGTTTGTGTTTTGACACAAACT
The DNA here is from genome assembly GCA_963931855.1 of Philhelius festivus. Classification (NCBI taxonomy): domain Eukaryota; kingdom Metazoa; phylum Arthropoda; class Insecta; order Diptera; family Syrphidae; genus Philhelius; species Philhelius festivus. The sequence continues at coordinate 62,117,065 of OZ007555.1, read as the reverse complement.
AAACGATAGCTTAAAATTAATTCGCAACAGTTGAGCTGTTTTCTATGAGCGCAAGAGAGAAAGGAGTGTGAGCGTGAGTAAAGAGTTGCCAGTGCGCGGTTCTCTTTCAACTGGTGATTAAACTATTTGATTTCGATCACAGTTGCCAGTGCGCGACTAGCCTTAGTGTTTTGCCTGAACATGTAATGAGTAAACCGCAACCCATTGCTGACAATTTTTATAAGGTTTTAAGGAAATTAAAGACGAGATAGACGACGGCAGGGATCGAACCTGTGATCATTAGGTTGACAGGCTAGCACACAACCATCGCGCCACAGCCACCCTCAATTAATTGATTGATTTGATCTTTAAAAATGAATGATTGGCACAGCTCTAAGTTTAAATATTTATTTCCAGTAGTTGATCTTTTGGATGTCCCCAAAGGCCCAAACTATGAACTTCTCTCTATAACTTTTTGAATAATGAAGCACTTTGGTCTTTTAAATTAATGACGAAACAACTCTACTGCTGATGACCATACAACTGTTAGGTGTCAAGTTTCCAAAATAAAATCATGTAGTTTTCGAAATATTGAGTATTCAAAAACAAATCAAAATTTCTTTTTAAGTCTCAATTTTTGTTTGTCAACCAAAAGCTAGGTCTTACTCAAGAATAATGGTTGTTAAAAAAAGTTGGTTGTTTTTCAAAAGAAAAAAACAGACAATGAAAGCAGTCAGTTTAAAATGTTCGATCGGAAAATATCTAACATACAATCCAAGTAAAACTTTCTCTTCTTTGCTTGTCCCTGGAGCGAATGGTGTGTTTGTGCTGACATATTCATATGAGGAATTCCAAAAAACAAAAACAGCCAAATGTCTAGAATCGTATTCTCTATAAGAACACCATCCAGCTGTTCAATTTTTATTGCTGGGTTTCGAGGAGTTCCGTTGGGAAAATACCCTCTTGGACAATACTTATACCCGATTGGTATAGATCAAAACTCAAACTGATTTATGACAACTTAAACTGCATTTCCCTTGGCCGTCACCAATCGATTCTGCTTGGAGTTTGAAATTGTATTCAGCACAAATGCTTAAGTTCAAGTTCTAACAAGTTTCAATACTTTGGAACACCTTAGTCAGAGTACGCGTCCGAAGTGCAGCTCTTATCTCATCACACCTGCCCTTAAAAAAACCTCATCGTTCTTCTTTCATAAAAGTTCCTGACTAATGGTAACAACCAACCAAGTCTGTCCAATCTCAATAAAGATATCTTTCATTTGGTACCCCATTTATTGGATGTCCTATATAAAGCCAACATAGCCAAGGCTAACTTAACTTGAATTCTCAGCTATTTCAGTGTTTCTGTCGTAAGTGGGCAGGGATGAAGGGGACTTTCAATTTTCTACTCAATTCGAACGATATAGATGAGAAGCAATATATCAATATAAGATAGACAGATAGAGATGGGGAGAGTTCTCCTGCGAAAGACTTTCGTATTTAGGTACGATAGACTGGGATTCGAACGCATACGCTATTCCATTAGTAGATCGAGACACTCAGTCAAAAATGAAGTCGGAATAGATATTTTTTGACCAATATTACCTGAAAAGATAACTTTATATTTGTACTCGTAGGTATGAGGAATCAATATTATATAATGAAATATTTTCATGTTTTTGAAGTCCATCTTGAAAACTCATCAAAATCTCCCCACCTACCCTGCTATGGGAAATTCCTCTCTACCCCGACATCTCCCTAAAATACTTCACTAAAACTTTACACCACATCAAACTGACAAAAAACATATCAACAATAAAATACCTATACCCAAAAGTATTAGATCCAAAACGAACCAACACTCAACCACCAGGGTTTGAGAAGTATAAATTAATTTCTTTTGAAATGAAAGTCGAAAGCTCGAAGAGATAACAATCCCAGCAAAGGATGTCTCTGGAGGATTTACTTGGGAATGGAGAGTGACTTTTTTGTGTTGTGTGGAAAGACTATACAGAAATGTTCCTTCATCACAGATCAACTTTTCATAAATTCAATTAATTCTGACCCATGGCACACATAACAGAAGAAACATCAGAAGTTATAAAACTTCCTCCAGTTTTTTGAAAGTTTTTTTTTTTTTTTTGTATTTGTTGTTTTGGCCATGAACATCATTTTTGCTTCATCGTAGTCATATATATACTCGTAGGTTGGAAAATCTGCTGCCAAGAAATTCATGTAAATACTGTCATAGTACTGGGGTTGCAGAGAAGGGTGTGGTTAGGATAAATCGTTGGAGTATCGTGTCCTTTTTGGCAAGGAAAAGCTGTTCTGTATTATGTATTCACATATACCACCCACACTTTCCGTCTATTCATAGTAAGTGGAACAGTAACATTTAAAAAATTCCTCTTAACTTCTGCTCACATCAGTCTTGATGTGCTAGATAAGTTCTAATTGATGATGACTTCAAAAGAACGGCTATTATGATATTTTACATGATGGTTTCCGATTCTGAAGAGTTGCCAGACGATTAAGATTGAATGAGTATGGGTGTGGGTGGGATGGGGATGGATGTCATATGTCATCATCCTGACTATATCAATCGTTGAACCCGCATAAAAGGCGAGGGTGCAAGATGTTGTTGTTTTCAATGGGGAAGTTGTATTCTGTGAACTTTACGGAACTTCTCAAGAGCCAAGTAAAGTTTTAATCAGTTTTTCCACAATTTGCATGAAATTTTGTACATTTTAATGCATTCTAAATTATGTACATACATTGTCATAGCCAAGAACGGCCTCAGGGAAAAGAAAAACACAGTATACGAGTAAGGTGAACTTAGCTTATAGTCGAAGTTATGATTAGATGATGTTAAGTTGAGGAGTGATATAAAAAGTGACAAGTCCGTCATTGGTCAAATTGAATCCCTCTAAGACTCTAAGAGAGTACCAAACAATACCAACTTATTTCATGACATGAAAAAACGCCGACCATAATTAGTCCGAATGAATGTCCCCTTGATATATCAAGGGGATGACATGTTGTGCCCGTTCATAATGTCCAAACGGATATAACTATAGTGGGGGCAATACCCCCATTTATTAATCTTACTTAAATATAGCTCTTAAATCTAGGATTGGAGTGAATTGGAAGGATGATTAAGACGGAGTTTCAGGCAGGGTGAACTGAGGTTGAAGTCAAAACTGTTAATGTTACAATTAATCCTCCGAATCATGCGAGTAATAGGTCCGTTGGAGCCATGAGAAGTACGGTGTGCAGGCAGATAGAAGGGACCAGGATTTCTTGTATTACGGAAATTAGTGTTGAAAGAGATTTAATTGCAGAGAGCTGTGCAGTCAACAGACCATGAAAGTAGTCGATGAATGAAGAGAATGTCGCTAATTGACCTTCGTTCTTCCAGCGTATTCAAGATAACTAACAGAAGTAGGTCACGATACGGAGGTAAAATAAAAGGGTTATTGCAAGACAGACCACGAAGTGCGAAACGTAGGAAACGATGTTAAATGCTCTCGATTCTGGATATGTGAATTTGTTGATAAAGGGACCATACTTAACAGGCCTATTCAAAAAAGGGGCGAGCAAAGGTTATATGTTTAAAGTTCGGGTCACGCAGGTGGTCAGAGAGAGCTCATTGACATCATGAATTGTGTCATTTTTCCACATGTCGAACTTTGTTATTCATCCGGCTTTATTCCGCTCAGTGCGCCATTTCATGGTACAGTTGAAATTCTTTTGAAAAAGAAAATATGACGAATATATCCTCGGACAAGTGTGTGAGCTTCTAAGAGACATAATGTCTATGGAAATAGTGAAAATTCTGTCCTTTTTATGTCATTATGTTTCGAAAATGATTTGCACGGTAGTACGCACCTGAGAGGTCCAATTTTGATTGACTCTTCCGCATAGAATCGGTTGAATTTGGGGGTTATGTTAACCTTGAGGGCATCGATCAATTGCGACTTATTGGCGTGGTCCTGTGACTTCATAAAACTCAACGAGAAAAAGTCTTAAGGGATCGAATCGAACAGAATACCATTTGTGCATATTGTCCATTGTTCGAAGCACCGGCAGGTGGGAGTGTATAGAGTCGGTATTAGTTTAAGGCATGTCCAGGGCTCTGAGAGACTTGACCAATGGGCGTGTGTTGCTACTGAACCATACATCGGATCATGGCAGCGAACATAAGTTCGGATTATGCACGGAGTGGTGGCATGCCAGTCCGTGTACAGCATTTTTAATTCTACATAAACACCACAATCATAAAGGGTGGCGGCTAGCATAAGGTTGTTGGATGGTGGTGAGGTGGTTAAATGCATGGTTCATAGTCTTGACTTTCGACGAGCTCGTCCACTTCGGTGGGCCGGTATTGCTACTATTGACAATTCTTACACTCCAAGTTCCTATCGACCTCCTCGTGGTGCCTGTAGATAGGTTACGTAAGTAACTGAACCAACTAAATGGGAATAGTCTGGACGGTGTCCTTGAAGTAAGAATCCCCTAAGGAGTGTGTAACAACTCACCAGAGGGGTGCACATTCCTGGTTGATGGTTTCTACCTTGACTATAGCTGGGTGTGTGTATATCTGGGGCTGACAGGCCCTGAGTTTTGCAGGAACTCATCTGTAAGTGACCTCACGGTTGCGAAGCTCGACCGGAAGCTATATTCTGGTACCATGGGAGATAGTGCCCTGAAGTCTGAGAGCTATTCTATTCTATCTTCGGATAGTGAGGTGCAGCTGTCGTGTACGTGCACTCTTTCTTCAAACTATCTATGAGGTAGGCCCCCTAGTGGGAGTATCGTGGTGGCTTGGTTTATTCCGAATGCGGAGACACATGGTTTCTAGGCGTGCCTGGATTCAAGAGGTGTTAGATAGACCTCGCCTCCAAGCAAAGGTGTATTCATGCCTGCAACATGTCACAGCTTTGCAACTGAATCGGCTTCGGCTGATTTGGGGTTAATAGTCAGGACCCAATCTGACTCCTATGGAGGTAAGCCTCCCTTGGGGTTAAGCCATAATAGGCAGGTACTCACGTTAAACCAAACATAGGTTCTGTTCGAAGCAACGAACTTTGGTTCAGGACCGGACAAAAATCCCGATATATTTTATTGTACCTTTTTTACGAAACGATTAAATAATCAGAACTTTTTGTTACAAACAAACCAAAAAGTGGGGCATGGTAAATATTTCACTATTGAGCTTATCGTTTTACAAGCACTATTTATTTTATTTTCAAAGAAATTGGTCTTTCAAAAGTGAAGTGGCAATGAGTATTGTGTGAAACAATTATCAAAAATTTTTGGTAGAGCGAACCCCTCATTATTATTAACTTTCAATAATTTAACCTTTTTTAAAAGTTAGCGTTTTAATTAGCCATCCTGAAAATTTCAATAAAATCAGCTGATTGGTTCAGATTTTAAAGCTTTAAGATCGCCTCTCCATACAACTTTAGCCACTGTGCGCCGCCGTCCGTCTTCATGGAACTACAGGTCATCTACCTATATCGTTCCAATCGGTTGAATTGAAGTAGGTTTTCTGTCGTAGTTATAAGTCACACCGTTGACATTGAGCATATCACCAACTTTTTCGGATTTTGGGCTGGCCGCATCACTGGTCCATAATTCTCTGAAATGACGTTGGCTGCACCGTTAAATCGGCTTGCACTATTGGTTGATGATAACAAATTAAAAATAAGAGGGTCATTCCTTGTTGCTCATCGTCATCCAACCAAATTAAACAATTTTTTCTCTAATCGACACTTTACTCAACAACCTTCCGATACCATTGTAATGTCAACTCATGTTTTGAGTTCAATTCAATGCGAATCGATAACATGACATATTCATTTCGCCAGAAGTTATCTGGCTATTAATAATAGGCGTGTTTTTTTTTTGCAATTCCATATAGAATTGTAGAAAAAAACGACATCGGGACTAAGTGCTTTACATGCAAATGCAACAACTACTAAATTTATACAGAGTTAGCTAAGACCAGATAATTTTCGAGACTTAGGCTGGTATTCACCGAGCGCTCTTAAACGGGTCTTAACTTTACGCGGCTCTTAACTTGAAATTTCTTTGGGGTATTCACCAACCACACACAAGTGTTTTTTGAAGTTCGAAGATGAGAGCCACTCTCTCTTGTTCAGGCATACCCAAACTGTGAAATCAAACTGTTTTCGAACTTGAATGACAGCTGGCAGTGAGAATCCTTATTTCGTATTTTGCTTGGGGAGCGTTGCTGGTGACGATAACTGGTTTTGGTTTTGCACTCACCGTGCGTCGTTTGTTTAGTTTTCGAATTTTCGAACAAACTTTCGAAGAGAGCTCTCGTAAGTTTAGGAGTGGTCGGGACCACTCCTAACTTTTAAGGGCGCTCGTAGATCTTCAATATATTGCTTGGTGAATAGGTTTATGAGCTTCTTAAGTTATGAGCGCTCGGTGAATACCAGCCTTAATCTAAGACCTGATAAAAATGGTGATGCCAAAATAATATTATCTATATGTTATCGATAGTTTGTTCAGGGATGCTGGTTGATGCTAGTCGTCAATACAGCTGACAAATGTCATAGCGTACAGAGTGCTTCCAGCTATTTCGAAAAAAAAACCCTAAATGCCGATGTCGTTTTTTTTACAATTCTATATGGACTTGGGAAAAAAACATGGCTAATAAGTGCTTCCCGAGCAAAGCCGATGAATTATTAATCGACGAGATCTGTGCGAGGATGGTATTCTAATTCTATCGAAACAGTATCAATTTTTGTGAGTTGGCAATATGTCAGTCAGAATGATCAAACTGCGAAGCTGGAGATAATCAAAGGAGAGACAAGAAAGGCCTACCGAGCAAACGAATAAAGAAGCCAGAAAATCTGTTATATCTACGCAGTCCAAATACCAAGCGTGGTGCAGGGAAATAAGTCCCCAGGAACTAAGTCCACTGAGGGACTAAGTTCTCACTTGAGGTGGGAAATAAGTCCCCAGGAACTTAGTCCACTGAGGGACATAGTTCTCACTTTATGGGAACGAAATCCACTTTACTAAAGTGGTCTTTGTTCCCATGCAAGGTGCGAAATTCGTTACAAGAAACTGTGGGTTTTAGTTCCATTTGAATGTGAAATAAATTCCCATGTTAAGCCATGGGAACGACACGTATAAACAGTGAGGTATGCAACCCCCCTGCCTGGGCACACTATAGGATTTGGGGTAAGTGCGAGGTTGGGTGTATACAAAGTTTCTTTAGCAGTTAAAGAATCTGGAAAATAACCAACATAAAATCAATAAGTTTTTGTTGTTGGAAATTCATTCCCACTTTATACTTTCGAGTGTGTACTAATTTCCCATAAGAAAGTGGACTTAGTTCTCACTTAATGGGAATAAAGACCACTTTAGTAAAGTGGATTTCGTTCCCATTAAGTGAGAACTGAGCCCATCAGTGGACTTAGTTCCCGTGGACTTATTTCCCTGCACCACCTAGCGTACAGTACTGTTAAAGGCGACATTCAACTTTCTTTTGCTTACATAGTTGCAGTTACAAAAAATTTCATACCCGTATATCAATATATGTATGTAGGTATAACTTATGTCTTTGCCAGTAATAAACGTGTTTGCACAGGTGTAAACGATTGAGTTACCCAAAAGGTACGTAGTACACCGTATACTCTTCCAACGAGTACATTAATATGGTTATCCCAAGGTAGATAGCGCGATTAAAAGTTACCCCAAGATTTTTTGCTCTTTCAACATATTTGATCGAAGGAAAATAAGAAAGATCTAAATTATTTTTTGAAATTATCAGACATTTAGATTTCTTTTAGTGTAATTTAAATTGAAACAGTGTACTATGCTGCCCATTTTCTGATCCACACAGGCCTATTCCAGACATTTATTTGAATGGAGTAGTGCTTCCCAAGTGTGAAAAGTTTAAATATCTGGGGTCTATGATAAATAACGAAGCTACTTGTGATGACGATATCAATCATCGCGTAAGCGTAGGGTGGATGAAGTGGCGGGAAAATTCTGCTATCTTCTGTGACCGAAAAATGCCCCCTAAGCTGAAAGGAAAGCTCTACACTTCAGTTGTGCGTCCAGCACTCACATACGGTTCACAATGTTGGACAATGTACAAAAAGTATGAGAGTAAGCTAACGGCAGCTGAGATGAAGATGCTTCGTATGACAGCAAGAGTTACAAAGCTTGATCGAATTAGAAGTACGAAGATCCGAGGAAGCCTTCATGTTAAGAATACCATTTCCCAAAAAATTGAACACGACCGACTCAGTTGGTATTGCCATGTTCAAAGGAGAGATCCTGAGAACCCCGTCAAAAAGGCAATATCATACAACGTTCCAATTCGAAATAAAAAGAAAGGTAGGCCTAAACACTCCTGGTACAAACAAATGCAAAAACACCAGCATTCAGTTGGCCTCAGAAATGGAACAATACAAAACCGGGAGGCTTGCCGCCGATTTCTGAGGTCAACCCGGCGAACCCCACAGGCGGATCACTAGTGTGAAGCAGATACGTGGGAGAGTTATGATCCCCTCGACATCGAGATCATAACAGCGCCGAAACAAAAGAAGAAGAAGAAGTGTACTATGTTCTCTAATTCTTCGTTAACACTTATAGCATCATGCTCAATGAGCCCACGATGACAGCTGAAGTACAACTGTACATCTTCAGCATACATATGCAACGAACAATTCTTAATTTTAGACGGGAGCTCATTAACATACATAGAAAACAATAAGAGTCTTTCTCCTCGTCCAAGCAACTCCTGCAAAAATCGTTTGATAGTACACCGAGTCGTACGGCGTGTCTACCAATAAGACAGTGTCCAGTTATGACACCTATTACGGAGCTGATCTGAGATCTACCGAGGGACAATAAACACTTTGACCGCTTCACGTCCAGGTTGGGCCAGATTTGTTTGGTCGCCAAGCAAGTGGTAGTGTTAAGCCATCTTGTGTTTGATTGTTCCAGAGCGATTCGCTTCAGCGTAAGTTTACTTGTAGCTATAGGCATACCTATACTTACCCTGTCGGGCAAGATAGGCATTTCCGTTCCAATTCTGGCGAGTTCGTCGGCCAATTCCCCGGAATGTCCCTGTGACCCGGCACCCAGAATAGGTGAATATTAAACTGTTTGGCCATCTCTATCAGAGATGAACGACAGTCTTGGCCTGTAATGGAGTTTGAAGAGACTGATGTGAGAGATTTCAAAGCAGCCTGACTATCTGAGAAGATGCGGATATCCGAAACAGATATCACGTTTTCGTTAAGCCAAGACAATACTTCCTTCATCGACAGAATTTCCGCTTGGAATACGCTACAATGGTTTGGTAGGCGGAAGGAGAGACTAAGGTTTAATCCATCTGAGTATACTCCACAACCCACTCCGGTTTCAGTTTTCGATCCATCTGTATAAAAATGTACAGATTTATCTTCTATCAAAGCCCCTTCCTCCCAAACTGACCTTGAGGGAATGGTGACTTCGAAGTTTTTGTCGAAAACCAACGAGGGAGTGATGTAGTCAGAGTGACTTGGGAAAGATCCGAAAAAATTCAGAATATTGGTGTGGCCAGTAGATTTATTGGTCGATTGAGAGATGGCTTTGAGACGTACGGCTGCGCTCGCGGCCATTTGCTAGCTGTAAATATCCAGAGGTATGAGGTTGAGAAGTATGTCTAGTGCAGCAGAGGGTGTCGAGGCTCCGCTGATACACATACACGCTGAACGTTGCACGCTTAAATTATCGCGATTTTTCGCTTTGTCTAAGGCCGTCCACCATACAGTCACCCCGTAAGTGAGTCTAGGTCTAATGACCGCAATATACATACATATAGCCAGTGAGTGATATTTTTATTTTACTCCTTCTACTAGAATTTGAGGATGCTTTTCTGATACGGGCATACGGCAATGGCAATATCGTCAGCGTATGCAATCACTTTGAATCCCTCTTCTTCAAGGTCTATTAGCAGTTCATTAACTACCATATTCCATAGAAGTGGGGGTAAGACTCCACCTTGAGGAGTACCTCTACTGATTGACCTTCTTGTAGTAAAGCTACCTAGTTCCGCATTTATATTTCTGCTTTTCAGCATGAAATTTATTAGGTCACCAAGTGAGCTATCTACGTTGAGATTCTGCAGTGCCTTCGCTATTGCAGCGCTCTCGACATTGTCGAAGGCGCCTTCTATATCTAGGAATGCAACTATAGAGTGTATCCTTTGTGATTTAGGGAGTGTTCTATGGTGCGTACCAAAGTACGTAACGCAGTTTCTACCGATCTTCCCTTACAGTAAGCGTGTTGTGCTGTAGAAAAAAGGTTTGGTTCTATAGCACTACGCAGATGAATGTCAATCAATCGTTCAAGAATTTTAAGAAGAAAAGACGATAAACTGATTGGTCTAAGATCCTTGGGTGTAACGTGGGAGCATTTACCAGCTTTGGGTTCTCCAATAACACAAAAGAGCTTTAAAATGATAGGTGATAAAAGTATAACAGAAACATTTGAATCTCTCGAGCATCATTCTAATATTTCTTGTCTTTCATTATTTTATCGTTATTTTTATATATTTACATAGTGTTCTAGTTAAATAGCCAGTTGCAAAATTGCCCTTAAGCAATTTAACCGTAATACTCACGCTGCAGGGAGTGCCCTTCAATTTACTCTTGAGTCCAACTTTGGACGTATGGTTTAGTTCAGAGATTATTTCTTTAGCTGCACCACACGAATGTGGAATGCTTTCCCTGCCATTATAATATTCAAACATTCAAAACCAATGTGCATTAGTATCTCCTTTTAAATCCTCTCCACCTTTCCTAAAACGTTCGCACTGTGCTCAAATATTTTAAGGGTAGTCATAATCCCTTTACTGCGTGAAAGTTTATTTAAAAAAAAAAAAAAAAACAGATCTTGGGTGGTTTCCCTTGCACGCAAAATTCGGCACCCCAGCAAAAAGAAAACATATTTGTTGCGCAAGAAATCTCAAAAGCCGAATTACATAACACTTTTTGATCTTAAAACTCAAGCCCTTTTCAATGTCAAAAAAAAAAAATTAACGAGTAGTCATTCCGGATATTGGGATTAGATGAATTGATTCTGAATTTTTACTGAAATGAGCTTAGTCATTTAGTTCCTATTCCATACCGATTGGTTTGGTTTTTGAGTAAAATGGATTTTGGATTTTCTTTTAAAAAGAGATACTTAAAAGTTCTATTAACGTTATCTATGCACATGTTGTTTCCCCTCAAACCAATATGGCTTTTATAATTTGATTTTCTTAAATGCTCCCTAATGCACTGCAATAACAATTCGGATACATACACTTCAATATGGGTTAGACAAAAAAGACACGACACTGCCACTTAAGTACTTATAGAAAATTTCAATTTATCTAGGGAATTATCTTTTTAAATCCAATTAAAACAATGGATGTTGTTTGAAACAAAAGCGGGCGGATAAATTCAACATCATCAATCATTAACACTTTTCGTTCATATCCGAAAAAAAAAATGGGGAAGGAAATCCCTCAATGTAGAGTAGAACGCATATAAATTTAAATTTAATAGCTATTAAAAAAAAAAGTAATAATTTGTGTTATACCGCAGGCGCCATCCCTGGCATGGGTGGATAAATCTATAGATACATAATACTCTGTACATCTCAGATAGCATTTTGGGGTTAAACGTAAATATATTTCAAGAAATTTGCTTTATTTCACTGTAGGGAAACATTAAAATTACGAGGGTTGTGAATGGCGATTAGCTTAAGTCCTCCTATATCACATTGCTATTGGGGAAGAATATGGATTTTACTTGTACAATGGGAAGGGATATCCCAAGTGGTATCGCAAGGCAATCATGTTTTATTTTATTTATCTTTTGTCTTCTCTCTTTGAATCTCAAATTTGGTGGGGGGGGTAGTTGGTACATTATTGAAATGAACGGTTAGGTCAAATGTAAGAAAATATTCAGTGGACCTACGGGACGCACAAGAAATTCATATTTAGGGATGGATTTTGGGTATTGTCGTTTAAAGAATCATTGACAATGGGGTATAATATGCCTTGGGGGCATTTTTGTTTTGTTTTAAGATTTTTGCTGATCCAACAATGAAGAAAGAACCCTGGGTTATAAGAAGTATGTTTGATAAAATTGTCTTATACCATCACACAAAATTGCAGGCGGTAATTAAATTGGTTTAGTAAGGTAAAGGCTTAAGCTGATGTAAGGAATATGTGATGTTAACTTCATGCAAAGATTAACTACAGACATCCCTTCTATAAAATTTTGCCACATACGAGTACCCGTTCCTATGGAATAGAATTATGCATATTATATAAAAGTACTTACTAAGCCAATTTTTCTTAAATAAAATAGGCTTTCCTTAACAAGATGTTCTTCGCCTTGGAATAATGGTTAGTGCGCATTCTTAAGGTTGGTTTTTGAATAGTTTAGATCAAAAGTATTTGAAAAGCTAATAACTTTTCTTAGCTCTATTGTCAGTGGCTCATTTTGGCTGTACTCGGTTCGGTGAAAGGTTATGGTATACAGAACAATGGTATTGATTTCAAACAACGATGATTTATATTCCACTTAATTTTATTGAAAAAATCAACACAGACAATACTTTCAGTTAATATCTGGTGCAGATTAGGTCAGCGTTATCACAAAGTTTGCTGAGGGTTTATCAGTTTAAGGTAGTCGTATGAATGGGTTGTCATATCCAAGGCCCCTCGAAACAATTCTAACAAATCTGCGTTGAACTGATTCAATTCTCGGAATAAGAACTGATGATAGGATGACTAGACTTCTCACGCGTACACTAGCAGGGGCCTCACAAAAGATATATGTATACATATAGGGATTTTGTGACGTAGGGATCTGAGAATTTCTTGGTCTAGCGTTTAATCAACCACAAAGTTGAATTAGATCTGTTAAAAATAAAATAATATTAAGCTCTAAAATTCACCTGATTATCTCAAAGAACCCTTAAGTCACGAATGAATGTATCAACGGAAACTTGTTCATTATTCATTTAGCAACAACTTTGAGGAAGAGAAGGGTGTTTGCAGGAGTTACTAATGATTTTACTAACATTTAGCTCAAGAAAATTGTGACCGCACCAGGTATAGAAGTTATCTAAGTCCGCTTGTAGCTGAGAATCTTTCATGCACTTAATATGTTTGGAAATACGCATGTCGCTGGCGTAAGTCTCCAGGTCAGATCCTTCAAAAATAAGCTCAACGTCGCCGTCGTAATTATTTAACAAGAAGAGCAAAGGGCCGAGGTGACTGCCTTACGGTACGCCTTATGTTGAGTATATGTATATAGGGTTGAAGTTGCTAGACCTTTGTATTGCATTGTTTGTGTATATACACATTCAACGACATTTAGTTATTAAGATTTTTAGGAACTACCACGTTCTCCACATAATTTTTCAGATGCAGAGGTCGGTCGAGATTTTGCCTCAGTTCAGTTTAGCTCTCAACTCAACAGTTAGCCAGGAACTGTTTTGGCTCTCAGTAACGTAATCTCATTTTGTATAGGCTTTAATTGATTCTTTTTAAGTTTAGTAAGAACTGATGAAAAATTTGAAAATTTTCTCACTTAGGCATATGAAAATTTGTTCAACATTTTTTTTCTCTTAAGTCTAGTAAAACAGATATTTTAAAAATTATACATATGTTTGATGTAAGAAAAAAATGGTCATAGACTTTTTCTAATATTTTTTTTTTATAAGATATAGACATAAGTGGCTTTGATTTGTGTCAAATTTAAATTCCAAGTTTTGTTTTAAACAATTATTTTTGTTTATATTATTAAATAAAAGTTTGAAAATTCAATATAGTCATAAATTTAAAAGTGGCAGCCGAACAGTGAACAGCGAAAACTTCAATTGCAAGCAAATTAAATGAAAAAATGACTGACCCCTTACTCATAACTTTTTATAATATAACCGTTATATTAAATTTAAACAAAAGTAACTAGCTATTTTGTAACGACGAGAAATTGAGCATTCAATAAATTTACATTTGTTATAAAGTCTATTCAGAGAAAATTGCTTCTCTTGAGAGAGAGCCTTGGAATTTAAAAATGAATGGCGCAAAATTTTAATTGAATTAGTACGATGCTAAAGCTGTTTTAGTATGATACTAGGTTAAAACAACGAATTTGCAAATTTTAATCGAATATAGCATCATACTTTCTCTACCCTTTTATTAAAGTTAAAATCATCGAACACCTACTTTATTTTTTTAGTATCGTGCTAGCTTCATATGACTCTTTCATATTTGCAAACATCAAAAAAGGTTCGTGTACTTACTTTTTTACACGAAATGTCATTGTTTTAGGTGTGTTCAGAAGCAATTTACTAAGAAAATTCTTTTAGTACGATACTAGAGAAAATGTTTAAAATTAAGAATGAGTTAGTAAACTACTATAAATTTAGCAAATTGTTAAGTAGTATCATACTAATACCTTAATAATGTTGGAGATACATTTACACCACGTCGTACACTTGGTATTTGAAATACTTTACAAATTCTACTATTCATTATTGGCACAGGGTTTGCGGTCATCGTGATCCACACGTTGTGATGGAAATGTGCTCAAAAGGATTAGTAAATGGTATTGAATTGGTTAATTGTGGTATAAAGTGTCGATGCGATGTATGTTTGCAAGGGAAGACAACCCGTTTACCTTTTCCGAAACAATCAACTACTAAAACTGTGGCTCCACTTGCTCTGATACATACAGATGTTTGCGGGCCAATGAAAACGGTTTCTCCAAGCGGAAAGCGGTATATGTTAACCTTTATTGATGATTTCACCAGATATACTATGGTCTACCTACTAAAACAAAAATCAGAGGTCTTCAGCAAGTTGAAAGAATATGTGGAAATTATGAAAACCAAGTTTCAAAGGAAGCCAAAGATAATAAGGTCTGATCAAGGAGGAGAGTATACGTCTAAGGAAACAGTGGAATACTTGAAGGGCCAAGGCATTCAAATACAATATACCGCAGCATATACACCTAAACAGAATGGCGTTGCAGAGCTCAAGAATAGGACACTGATTGAGATGGGTCGATGCATGTTGCTTGACGCGGAGATGCAATACATGTTCTGGGGTGAAGCAGTTACAACGGCAAATTACATTCAAAATCGTTTACCAACTAGAGCAACACCGATGTCGCCATATGAAGGATGGAATGGTTCGAAGCCAGATATTAAACATTTTAGAATATTTGGTACTAAATGTTTCGTCCATGTTCCTATTGAAAAGAGACAAAAGCTAGACAAAACTGCTGTCCAAATGATTTTTGTTGGCTACGATGAACATTCCAAGGGGTATCGCTGCTACAATACGTCAAAGAAGCAAGTTGTAGTAAATCGAGATGTTCAGTTCGGAGATTTAAATGAAAAACCGCAAAGAAAGGTACCCATCCAATCACCTGTTGAAGTTATATCGAAAATGCAATGTGACCCTGAATCTGTACAGTTTAAAGCCGATTTTATTGTGAAACCCAGTGAAACATCATACAAAGATATTGAACAATATGCTTCTCATGGAGAGGGAGATCCAGATGCTGAACTACAAGAGTTTGATGAGCTTCCACAAAGTTCGAGTAAAAGGGAATCGAAAAGGTCGAATAAAGGGGTTCCTCCGATTAAGCTTATAGAGGAAATCAATGTAATTCAAAGTTCTGACATAGAACCAAAGAACCTAATGGAAGTCATGTCAAGCTGTTACAAAGAACAATGGTTTGAAGCAATGAAAGGTGAGATGAACTCCTTGAAGCAAAACCGCACTTGGGATTTATGTGAGCTACCACAAGATCGAAAAGCAGTCGGAAGTAAATGGGTTTTCAAATTAAAGACTAGTCTAAATGATAAAGGAAAACGATTTAAGGCGCGGCTAGTCGCCCAAGGCTTTTCACAAAAATATGGAACTGATTATGATAATGTATTTTCTCCTGTTGTTAAGTTAACGACATTCAGAATACTTTTGTCAATTTCTAAAAAAGAAGGATTTGAGGTTCAACACTTGGATGCGAAAACGGCGTTCCTCAACGGTGACTTAAAAGAAACCATTTACATGCGGCAGCCACCTGGTTTTGAAGTTGAAGGAAAGGAACACTTGGTTTGCTTGTTGAAGAAAAGTATTTATGGATTGAAGCAGGCAGCAAGATCATGGAACGAGGCAAAACATACAGTGTTGATAACAGCACAGTTTCTTCAAAGTAAAGTTGATCCTTGCCTTTATTCGAAGAAGGAGAAAAGTGAGTGGTGCTTCATACTCATATACGTTGATGATATCATTGTGGCAAGCAAATCAAAACACTTGATTCTTTTAACGGAGAGGATACTTTCATCGAAGTTTCAAATGAAGAATTTGGGCATCATAAGGAACTTTTTGGGTTTGCAAGTTGACAAGGATAATAGAGGAAACTATACTTTAAATCAAGAGAATTATATTCAACAAATAGCAAGAGACTTTGATTTAACAGATTCGAAGTCATCAAATGTTCCTATGGATCCAAACTATGGCAAAGACATCGAAGATTCTGAAGTTTTGATGGATAACGGTAAATTTCAAAAACTAGTTGGTTGTCTTCTGTATATTTCAGTGAACACAAGGCCAGACATATCTACAAGCGTTTCAATATTGGCACGACGGGTTAGTCAACCTAGACAGATTGATTGGATTGCATTGAAACGCATGCTTAAATACCTGAAAGGAACTTCAAAAGTTAAGTTGCTTTTAAGTAATGACAACAGCGAAGATGAATTCTTTCACGGATATGCGGATGCAAATTGGGCTGAGGACAGAATCAATCGTAAGTCAAACAGTGGCTATATATTTAAGGTAAACGGTGGAGTTGTGAGCTGGGCATGTCGCAAACAAACTTGTGTGGCACTCTCATCTACGGAGGCTGAATTTATCTCATTGTCGGAGGCTTGTCAAGAAGCATCGTGGATTCGTCGGTTACTGGCTGATATGCAACAATCAATTACTGAACCTACGATAATATACGAAGATAATCAAAGCTGCTTAAAGATTATACAAGAGGAACATTTTTCAAACAGAACTAAGCACATAGACACACGCTATCATTTCGTTAAGGACTTTATCAAGAAAAAGACCGTGGTTTGCAAATATTGTCCAACTGAATCTGTGCTAGCAGATTTACTTACAAAACCATTGGGACCCGGAAGATATAAAATGCTTCGTGAAAGATGTGGTCTCGTTGAATAAATGAGGAGGAGTGTTGGAGATACATTTACACCACGTCGTACACTTGGTATTTGAAATACTTTACAAATTGTACTTACAATAGTACACAATCAAAATTAATTCTAAATAATGTAATCTAATTATTTTCATTCATCAATATTCTGTTCTCGAGTAATAAACTATTATTTCTTATATTGTTTTAATTGAGCCGTTTATATTTCTACAAATAATAGGCTGTTTAAAATTTTGCGCCAATGTTATTAGAGAAAAATTTTCATAAGCATTAAATTCATTTTTAAAAGACTTAAGCAACTTCTTTAGTAGTTGGAGGTAAAAATAGAAACATGTGATTTACTCAGTGAATTATAAATGTATGCAAGAACAAACATAATAAGTCATTGTAGAGGTTTTTTTTTTAAACTAAGTTTTCTTACACATGTACATTTAAAAAAAATTGATACGTCAATTTTAAGATTTTGTTATTATGTATATAAAAATAAAATTTGGTAAAAACAATTCTTCCGACGTTTTTGAGTTATCAAATTTTCAAAAAAAAAATGTTCTAATTTCTTTTTTTTTACCCAAACCAGATATTTTTTTAAGTCTTAACATGCAATGTTTTTTAAACTCTATAAAAGTTTCTGTCTAGCAAGTTTCATTTAAATCCGTTATGCCGATAATGAGAATGTCAAAGTTTATCGATGTCGTTGAATTTTTTTTTTTTTTAATTTGTATGGTGGTTACCGTTTTTTAGATATGTAAAAGATAAATTTTTCGTTTGCATCTTGTTGACAGTAGAAAACTATTATTGGTTGAGTTTCCAAAAAAATTGATGAATGTTATTTTCCAAATTCATATTTAGTTTCCAAAAAAATATTAATTTTTTTAAATCCTGAAACAATTTTTTTTTAATTTTGAAATAACTTTACCATTTAAATTTTTTAGAGGCCTTAGCAAACACAAATTTATCAAAATCGGTTGTAGCGTTTTTTGCGAAAGTCGAAAACAAAAAAATAAAAAAAGTGGTTGTATGACATGATAGTTTTGTCCTATAGTCCGGTTCGGCGGCGGCGCCGGCGCGGCGGAGACATCATCAAGTGCAATTGCCTTTGTTTCTCGAAAATGATGTAAGGATTGGTTCCACTTTTCCGTGAGACACATACATATATACGAGTATGTTATCAGATCACCAGTGGACCTATTGTTATGAAAGCCGTTCTGTCCGTCATTTAAGAGCTTTCGTTCTTCGAGATATTTCTGATCCGACGTTAGTGCAATCACTCGGTAATTGGAGGTTTCGGTTTAGATTCGTTATTTATAGGTAAATGCTGCTTTCTTCCGACGTGCTTAGAGGTGTCAGATGTGAGAAACAAATCAAGCTTATTTGCGGAACGAACTTCAACGTCAGGTATTCGAGTTGGCTCGTTCACAAGCTTAGTTAAATTGTTTAACTCAGCAAAGATCTCAACATACCTTTGTCGAAGCCAAGAAGAAATTATGAACATTGAATTGCCCGTAATAACGATTTCAGTTCGAGGCAAATGGGAAACAATTCTTAATATTTACGTTAAAAGTCATATTGCTATCTAAACTCGTGCTGCTTTAAATCAAATAAGCATTTATGATGCGTTTAACGACAGATATTTTAAGCCACATAAAGTTAAAGTTCGTATTTAAAAAGTGTCCGTACTGAGGTTGAAATTGGTAAGACACATCATTCCGAAAGTACATGAACAGAAATTAAGGCGAAAAATCCTGAAATGTCCCAAAGGCAGTAGAAATTTCTGGGCATTTGTCAAGAACATAAAAAATTCAATTTCATCTTCGGTTCCAACGCTCATCTACAATGAAAAACCGATAACTAGCTCTTTAGAGAAGGCAAATGTACTTGCAGCTCATTTTGCTGCTAACTCCACGTTGCCTGTTAGCAACATTGCCCCTCATGTACTTGAGAACGTAAATCATTCAATGGGACAGTTATATTTCCGCACTCGTACTGTTGCAAGAGCCCTTCGAGATCTTGATATAAACAAATCCGCTGGTCCTGATGGTATACCCCCCATTCTTCCAAAGAGGTGTTCTTCATCGCTGGCAAAACCATTGCGTAAGCTTTTCCATCGCTCCTACTATTCTGGAATCTTCCCTAGAAGATGGAAAACAGCATTTATTCAGCTTGTTCCTAAAAACAGTGACCCTTCCCCCCCTCGTCCTATCGACCAATCGCACTTACGTCCCTTCTTTCCAAGGTCATGGAATCGCTGATAAATCATCAGCTCAAGAAATATCTCGAAGATCGAAAGCTTCGACCGGCAATACGGCTTTCGCAGCAATCGTTCCACTGGTGATCTGATGGCATATCTCACCGAAGAGTGGCTGAGTGGAACAGATCTTTACATTGTTTTAGAGAAAGTAAGACTATTGAGCACCAGGCTCTCTTATCGAAAATGCGTGCGTTTGGCATCAACGAAGCCCTTATTCTTTGGATTAGAAATTACCTTCTAGATCGTTCAATACATGTTGTATTGGATGGTTTTGAGTCTGATCTTCATAAAATAAATGCTGGTGTTCCCCAAGGCTCCGTTTTGTCTCCGACTCTCTTCCTCATTTTTATAAATGATCTTTTGTCTGAAACTTCTAATCCACTTCATTGTTTTGCCGACGACTCCACTCTCAGCTTTTCATACTCGTTCCCAAACTCACGTCCATCTCCTTCGGAAGTGAATTTGCATTGTACCGTATGATAAGTTCATTAAACTTCGATCTTTACAGCATTGTTAAATGGGGTACAAAAACCCGTGTGGAGTTTAATGCTTCGAAAACTCAATGCTGTCTATTGTCGTTAAAGCAAAATATACCCCCTATGCCATTGTCCTTAAATGGCACTTGCATCGAAGAAACCGAAAAGCTCTCAGTACTCGGTATGTGTGTTAACGACGATCTTCGTTGGAATGATCACATACTCGAGACCGCCAAGAATGCTGCTAAATGCTTAGGATTTCTATATCGATGTAAGAAATTTTTCACCCCTTCTGATCTGGCTACCATTTATAAGGCGTTTATACGTCCAAAACTCGAGTATAACTCACACCTTTGGGCAGGCGCTGTTCAATCTTCTCTCCATTTATTGGATAGAATTCAAAACAGAGCGTTAAAACTGATTGGAAACAGAGCTATAATGGATACATTCCCATCTCTTGAACACCGTCGGAATGTTTCATGTATTTCCCTGTTTTATCGCTTCTTTCACAAGCAATGCTCACTCGAAGTAGCCAGTTGCATTCCTCCCCTTTATCAATTCACCAGTGATACCCGCTTCGCTAGGAATGCTCATCAGTTCACCCTTGAGCCTAACTTTGGTCGTACCGTCAAATATAGAGATTCGTTTTTTAGTCGCACAACACGATTATGGAATAACTTACCCGGCACAGTTTTCCCTTGCCATTTCAATTTGCAAACATTCAAAACCAATGTTCATCGACACCTCCTTTCTCTCCCCTCCTAATTTCCCCCTCGCCCGTGCTGTGTTTAAAACATTATAAGGGTCTCGTAACATACCCTTGAGCGCGAGTGTATTATAAAACAAAACAAAAAAAAAAGTACAAGGCGAGACCAAGATGTGGGAAAAAAGTGGCTCTAAGTATAACCCTGTAGGTGAAATTCGGAGGTGTCTGTATTTTCACCTACTTGTGTTTCCCTCAGTGAAAAAATAGCTGGCTTCTACTTAACAGAGTGGATGTGTGCAGCAAGAAAATTCTTTTTTAAGCCACGAATGTTACAATAATCCACTCGAAAGTTACCACTCACGAAAATACACAAACTCACAAAACACAATTTGACGATAACAAACAAAAACTAAGCCTAGAAAGAGGAAAATATGGATGTTAACATATATATCGTTAACATATATCGTTACAGCTGGACGGATATTTCTAACTAAGTTAATTTAATTTGACTGAACTTAACAGACAGTGGTTGAATAAATTGTTTGCTGAAAAAACTTACTTTTTTCACAATTTTTTGTCACAGAACTAAGTCTTATGAATTTTATATAAAATAAACACTACTCCAATAATCATATTAAGTATATATGTAGCAGTAAGGTCTGCGTACAGGCATGCACCTATTGGCATCTAACTTTGTGTGATCTCTCAAAACTATACTGTTCTTTTAATTAGGTTTACGTCCATAATAATGTCACTAATTACGTAGAAAGATTAAATTGAATCCACCAGAATCCCCACCTAATAAACGGTAAGCCCTTAAATCAATTTCTATTTGTTAGACTGAATAAGCTTTGCAATTTCGTTAATATACATACTTCATTGAAAATTGTCATTTTCAAGGCCCTGAAAAGCTTTTCAGAACCAAAAATGGTTTAACGTAAGTCTAATAATACTCGTATATATGTATGTACATATATATCAATGAATGTTCGTTTTGCTTCCATATATATAAATAAAATCCATAAAAACGAAATTCTCTTATCTTACTTATGTATATACTTATGTACACAGCATTTTGCCATGGTCCTTAACAAAATATGTTAAAGGATCTCGAAGCCATCCATCTTAAGCTCCTACGCCTAGTTGCAGCAAAATCGACAAGTAATTTCATCAAATACCTATTGAAGTTTCTGCTCGAGTGCTGATTTCGCCTAAATACACACATTCTCTGTCTCTGTCTCTCTTTCTCTTCTCCTCTTTAACTCTTGGCTTTGAGATTTTATCTTTTGCTGTATTGTGTGCCTTAAGATTTATATATACTATAATGGCGTATCACCTTACTTAGTAGCTCTTGAGGATAAATATCTTCGAATTCTTGATACAGGATAATAATTACAATTGCTCTCGAGGATTTCCAAATAAAATATTCTCAACACGTAGGTATCTTTTAGATAGATAGGTTTGTTTGAATGTTTGGATGAAGGTGTGTATATGTATTTACTATAACTACTGCCTTAGATTGACGGTATTTGGCAGATATGGCAGATTACGGTGAGGATAATATTCAAACGAAAGTGAAGATTTAACAAATTATAAATTGCTTTAATTTGAAAAAAAAATTAATGCACGACTGGTCCATAAGAACTTGCTCTTAAAAGCAGAAAACTGGCCTCGAAATGTACATGTAAAAAATTTCCGTTTTTTTCCAAAGAAAGTGAACAGAATAGACGAAATATATATGATAACCAAAATCACCGTAAACATCATTCGTCCGAAAATTTAAATGCTTCTTCCATAATATCTTCTTCTCAAGTCTCTGCATTCAACTCGCTTTCTATGTACTACCATAGATAATGCTGGCGGTACAAGAACTAAAATAAAACAACTATTTCTTGCTGCATCATTGCATGAATTTGATGTCATCGTACTTACCGAAACCTGGCTTAATACACACATTAATTCAAACGACATTATTTTTGATGATTCTTACACAATTTACCGTTGTGATCGTTATGCAAATTCAACTGAACGCGGTGGAGGAGTTCTAATAGCAGTTCATGCAAAATTTCCAAGTCAACTGATGGAACTTCAAATCAAAAATGAACATATTGAACAGCTCGGTGTAAGAGTTAGTGTATCAAATGAAGAAATTGTAATTGTAGTAAGTTATATTCCACCAAAGAGGCTTATTAGTATTTATGAAATGCATGCCAAAAATATCGAAAATGTAATTGAAAACCTTAGTGATAGTCAATTTCCCTGTATTTTGGGTGATTATAATCTCGGAGATGTAAATTGGAATTACTCTGATGAAGAAAAATGTTTGATTCCTTACAATATAAAAAGTGAAATTGAAATACTATTTATTGATTGGCTACTTCCACTTAATTTAATTCAGATAAATTCTTTTTATAATTCGCTTTATACTCGTAGATACCTTGATTTAGTATTTATATGTAATAGTCTGGCCTATGAAGTAAATGAAATTATATTTCCTTTATCTAATAATTCAGTGTATCATAAAGCAATTACAGTTAAATTTAAACTTTATAATATTAATTCTTTATCAAATACTTCATATGATGATTTTGAAAATATTTATAATCTTGCCAAGGGGAATTATGTATCACTAAGCATGGCCGTAGCTAGGGGAGGGCATTAGGGGGCAATGCCCTACCTTAAAACCTCCAATGCCCTAGCTTAAAAAATCAACTATCGTATCTTAATGCCACTGATTCAAAAACTGCTTTTCCAAAACAAGAAAAATCCATTTCCCATATCCAAGCTATGGCGATGTGGCAGGACAAATTAAATAGAGTCTTTACAACTGGCAGTGTTGAAACGTTGACACATTCAAAAACTTTAGAGAGACATAGGTACTACGTTAGGTCTATTATTGAGGTTATACAATTTGTCAACGAATTATCTTTGCGTGGAAATTATATTTTGGAGGAAGAAAAGGAACAGGGATTATTTCAGAATTTGTTTGAATACACCTGCATGAAAGATCCAAATTTGAAAGAGTCTCTTACTCATAAACACAAATTGCAACATACCGTTCAAAATAAAATAATTCTAGCAATGATTATACCAGTACGAAGTTCCATTGTTAAAGATATTAATGAATCAGACCTCAACTGGTTTACTATAATGGAAGAAAAATAACCGCGAAAATATTGCAATAGCAATCCGCTACGTTAAAGATGGAATTGTCAATGAGTCGTTGCTGACAGTTACTGCTACTGAAAATCTTGATGCAGCCAATTTTACGGAATTAACGTTAAATAACATTGACCCCTCTTGTATGCTAAGCCAATACTATGATGGCGCAAGTGTAATAAGTGGGAAAGTTTTGGGAGTTGCGACCAGAATAGAAAATAATTGGGCCGAAAAATCCCTTAAGTCCACTATCGCTTGCATTTTGTAGTCATTAGGATTATCTCGGAAATGACTTTCATTCGTGTATTTTTTGATCAATGAATCATGTTACATGACTTTTTTTAGTATGGAAAAATAGCTGCCTTGTATGGTGGAAAAAGAATTTCTCGGCTCCTAGAACAGAATTTGTCAGGACACTTGGCCGTAACAAAAGTTGTACACGATAATTATTCATTGATTTTGATGACTTTGGATTAAATTAGAAATGACAGATTTAAGGGTGATGACGTCGCCAAGAGTGTGGACATTAAAAAAGTGATGCACAATTTGGAATTCTGAATCGCCTTGATTGTGGCAAAAAAAAATATTATCCAGCCTGCAGACGCAGCTTTACAAACCCGAAGCGCAGGATTGAAAGACGCCATAACAATCATTAAACTCACCCAAAATAAAATAAGGAAACTTAGATCAGAAATGTATCATCAAATTTTGGAAGAAGCAAAGTCTATGACAAGCGGAAGCGGCGATTCCAAAAATACGACTCATACCCAAAAGAGACAAAGCAAAAAATCAAATCGCATGGATGACTACTTGGTATATAGCCCTTTCTGTTCCTCTGCGAGACAAAATATAGACCATTAGAACACTCAGCCATTTAAGTTTGAGTATTTCAAAATGTTTGACATACTAATTTCTAGAGATTTTCGGACAACGACGATCTACTAAATTCAGTAGCGAGTATAGATGAGTTGGATGTAGACAAAATGGTATTGTTGAAAAACTTAAATAAGTGTGAGAAAATAAAACTATTTGTAAAATGTACATTTTCACCAAGCTACTTTTAATTCTAAAAGGCCAATAAACGAACCAAAACAGATAAATTTATCAGGTCAACAAACTTTAGAACTTTTAGATTTGGTGAAACTGGCCATAAGTTACTGCAAGAAAATAAAGTCTTTTTGATTCCTCCTCTTTATATGACAATAAATAAATATGTACATACTTTTAAATTTGTCATAACAAAATTACTAAGACCCATTTGCTAAAAAGAAATATAAAAAAATATTTATTTTCAACTTAAACGCTTATATCTCGAAAAAGTTTTTAATGAAGATTGAACTTATAAAATTTTAATTTTCGATTAAGCAAACGGGTCTAAGTAATTCTTGTTGGAAAAATGCAATGGGTTAAAACTGATTTTTTAGGTATTACAATTCCATCAAGAAAAGAGGCTGCTGTGGTAAAAGCTTTTTTAAGTCATCTCAAGAATATAAAGGAAAACACAATTGATGTTTTGTACCAGTTCAAAGATACATATGAAATTTTTGCATCTGTGGCGACTATAGGATGTAGCACTGCGAATCTACGTTTTCAACTTTGACTGCAATCAATAAGCCTCAGAGGCTATCAATGGCCGCGTTTTATTATCGTCAATGATCCATATAGATTAACCCTTGAAAATAAAACTATACAGATCATAGTGGCAGTAGTGTTGTATGCTCATCTCTCTTTTGCTTATGTTTCTTGATTTTCAAATGTTTCTTGTCTTTTTTCTTTACACTGTAGTTTACACTACATTACCATAAAAAGCCATCTACTAATTTTTGGATCTTTAAAATATATCCAGGCAGAGAACAGGATCCCGAGTTGTTTTTGTAATACGTGTTAAAACTTAATCCAGATCCGGATCCATATTATGTAGATCTGAAGATAATAAAACGCACCTAATGAGTCACAAAAGAATGGCAGGCATGGTATATTTCTGGCCTTTGAAAATAAAAGAACCAAGTCAGTTGACCTGGATGAAGTCCTTCGTATTTTTAATACATAGCGAATCAAAGAATTCATAGAACTTTGTATTGTTATCTAAGTAGGTATACTGAATATAACATGTTAAGAGAAATAATAATATAAACCATTATATAAATGAATGAAACTTATCTTTCACCCCCTCCCGACAATTGAGTACCACTTTTACCAGATCAGATCATATTTCATATCAAGTAAAATTTTTACTTCCGCCCTACATGTTATCACCGATGCCCTACCTTGAATTCAACTCTAGCTACGGCCCTGTCACTAAGTGATCATTTTAATTCATTGAATTGGTCGGAAGTTCTTTCTGGAACAAATTTAAATGAAATTTATACTTATTTTCGTGATCTAATGTTAGATGGAATTTCAAGATTCGTTCCCAAAGTTCGTTAAAAAAAATTACTAAAATACCGTGGGATTGTAAGAGATTGCGAAATTTTAAAAATGTAAAAAATAAGTCATTTAAAGTTTTTAAAAAAACTAAAGCTGAAATAGATAAGAAACGTTATTGTCAACTACGTCGGGAATATGATTTTTTGAATCAATTTCTGTACAAGCAATATGTTATAAGTATTCAAACACAAATTACTTCAAATCCGAAAGTTTTTTGGACATTTGTCAATAGTAAAAAAAAAAAGAACAGTGGTGTATTCTCTAATATGGAGTATGGAAGTGAATCATCTTCTGACTATGCTTCTACTTGTAATTTATTTGCAAAATTTTTTGAGACGGTGTACAGGGACCATACATCTGTTAATATATCTCTAACTGATAATGTGTTAGACACGAATGTCAATTTGGGTCACCTTTTTGTGTCTTGTGAGGATGTTTCTGAAGGAATTTTTACACTGAATTCAAGCTTAGAAGCAGGTCCAGATGGTATTCCTTCTTTTCTTATCAAAGAATGCAGCAGATCATTAATTAAACCGCTTCAAAAGATTTTTAATGTTGCACTTTCAACAGGTGTTTTTCTAAACGAATGGAAACTTTCATTTGTAACACCTATATTGAAAGCTGGCCATAAGCATAAAGTTGAAAATTACCGTGGTATTTCTAAACTTTCAGCCATCCCAAAATTACTTGAGCTTATTATTAAAAATAAATTATTTTTTTTATGTTAAAGAACATATTTCTCCATTTCAACATGGATTTATAAATGGAAGGTCTACAACGACAAATTTATCATTATTTACAAAATATGTTTCTGATTCACTAGAGTCTGGACTTCAAGTTGATGTAATCTATACAGACTTTCAAAAAGCGTTTGATAGCTTATGTATTCCACTGTTAGTCAAAAAATTTGAAAATGTTTAGAATTCACTCAGTGCTTCTTGAATGGATGGAGTAATAGAAAACAAATTGTAAAAATTTTCAACTTTAAGTCTAGTATTATCAATGTTCCTTCAGGAGTTCCCCAAGGAAGTCATCTTGGACCTTTATTGTTTTTAATTTATGTAAATGAGTTACCAACGCTGTTGAAATATACACACGGACTATTGTTTACGGATGATTTTAAGGTTTTTGCAACTGTTAAAAATATTAATGATTGTTTAAACATACAAAATGACTTAAATTTAATTGTAAATTGGAGTAAAGAAAACTTTCTTTCTTTAAACGTTTCAAAATGTAACATTTTCACTTTTAATAGATCTACCACCACTATTTTATATCATTATTCAGTTTTAAATACTGCCTTGAATAGGTTAACTGAGGTTAAAGATCTTGGCGTGATTTTTGATGTGAAATTAAATTTTTCCCTTCATATTGACTATGTGGTGGCGAAAGCAAATTCAATGCTTGGTTTTCTGAGAAGAAACTGTTCTGAATTCTCAAATCCCTATGCAATCAAAGTACGAGTAATTTATACTTCACTTGTTCGTCCATATTTGGAGTATGCTTCTATAGTTTGGGATCCACACTACATTGTTTCGAAGAATCGTATCGAAAAAGTACAAAAGTCTTTCACAAGGTTTTTGGTAAGACAACTCAGATGGAACTTACCAGAAATGCCTAGTTACACACTACTAGATGCGCTTTATTTGGTCTTGAGACTTTAGAAAAACGTCGGGGAGTGAACTGTGTTATGTTTATTTATGATATATTGTCTTATCACATTAAATGCCCTGTTATTTTGAGTCATTTAAAAATGTATGTTCCGGAAAGAAGTATCTGCCCGCGAAAAATTTTCTATGTTCCACCACATAGATGTAATTATGGCTTAAATGAACCATTCTCTAGATGTTGAGACGAGATTGTTTAATACTGCATGTTCTAAAATTGATTTTACTATTGAAAGAAAATTGTTTAAAATTAATCTAAATGAAATGTATAATTAAATTGTTAGTAGGCGTTAAATACCTATCTGTAAGAGGAAGAAACTTGATAGATAAATAAATAAATAAATATAAAATATTAAAAATTAATTTTATTAGAAAAAACTATTTACAATTTTATATTCATTTTTCAAAACTCATTTAGTAGCAAAGTTATAAAAACAGAATACCATGTGATTTTTTAAATAAAAATTAGAAGTCGTTGTAGAGGTTTCTTATACTTAAATGAGATTTAAATATACAAATGTTTTAAAATAAAAAAAATATTTTGGTTAACCAACATTGAGTCTTTATGATTGTGCAAATACAAATTAAATTTCCAAAAAAAAATATTGACCCGTTTTTGAGATATCGCATTTTTTAAAATTCAAAACAAAATTTTATTTTATGTTTCAAAATCAAATGTTTTTCAAACTTTTTAGAATTTTTTTCAAAATTTGAAAAAAGTCAGTAATATTTTAATTTCAAAATCTTTATGGAATTATAGATCGTAAAAATAAATGAAAGAAAAAAATGTTTATCAAAATTCTAGTTACCGCGTTTTCGAGAAAAGTAAGGTGTTTTAAATCCATTTTTATATGAGGTATAGCTATTTTTATGTAACATAAATTTTTTTCTCACATTTTGTAGATTTTATTAATGAACTCTTTGTTGTCAAGTTTTAACAAAATTTGGCATGGGGTTTTCAAAATAATGAGTTTTGAAAAAACAAAAACTGAAAATGAAAAATCCAAAAAAATTGTTTTCAAAACTTGCATACATAATACTATCCAAACTGTTGGGAAGCCTTAGCATAAGATAAATGATCAAAATCGGTTGAACCGTTTTTTGATAACACCAAAACCAAAAACAAATATTCCATGGGGGTACCATTAATAACCATTATTCGAAAAAAAAATCGTATGGCAGGTACTTACCGTTATTTTTGGTCTTAAAAAAAAAAGTGTTGGGAAAAAATTATAAATGATATCTATTAGCCAGACAGAATTGCGAGACCCACTTGTAATGTCAACTTTGATCAAAATCTCTAGCTCGATTTTTTTACAAATGCATTACATACTTGCCTTATTGTATATTGAGTATTATATAAATCTTGCGACATTTGTCAACAGTAATCTACTAAGTCTAGTGGTGGTGAATTAGTATCTCTATCTATTAGTATCTGAATTAGTGTCCAACAACACACCTTTTCGAACGTGTTTACGTAGGTTTTTTGAAATTCAAAGGCGAATTTTTATTTTACTAGTCGATGATTATTCAAAAAGGTTGGAAGTTTTCATCATGAAACAAGCAAATGGCTAAGATGTTATTATCACTCAAAAAATGTATTATACAGGGTGTCCCACAGTCACCGCCCCAAAAGAAAACCATGGATTTGTAGCGTACACCTTTCTCTGAGTCACAATAAAATTTCATGAAACTCTTAATGTAAACAGGCATCAAAGTCGATCGATTTGTAAGTATTTGGAATTCCATATGCTGTTTAGGAAAAATAAAACCAAATCGAGTATCGATAGTCAGCTGAATTGTCATTTACACACTTTCGACGGAAGCAAAATTTTCTTCGACATGGTGTCGATTTGAGCACGCTTTTTTCCGTCTCAAGCATCAAAGTGGTCACAAGTCTCTCACATACCTTTTTTTTCTTCAAGTCGAAATATAAGTATTGATATATATATTTTAATATTTCCAAGTGACAACAAATTTTATAAAAAAAACAAATTAAATACGTCTAAGGAATCAGGGAATCAGTAAAGAGACAAACCCTATACGGAACTAAGTCTTGGTAAAGATTCGTCTTGAGACACATTACTACCCCAAAATCCAGGAAAGAATATTTTTTTTGTGTTTAAACAACAATAAGAATTCTTTTATATAAAGAAAAAGGTATGGTATCTTTTCTCCTAAAGAGAATTTTATACCCATTTTATAACCTATGTATATCTATATATGTACGTCCACAGAAAATTGCGGACGTAACCTAATAAAATTGGCGCAGCAAGTGCTCTAAGCCAAGACGGTGCGTCCGCAAATACAATACAACAGGTTCCAATTAGATTGATCACCACAGCACATAAATTTTGAGACCAGTCCTCACGAGATATTCAGCGAACACGTGGTACGACAAGAAAATTCTCTTTCGAGTGCTCAAAAGGAAACCAAAACTACATAAAGCTAAACCTATGATAAACTAAACCAAAGTAAAAATCAAAATTATTGGACAAAACTTAATCTAATTGAAAAATTTGAACAAACGTATACTTAATCTTATTCTTAATTTTCAATAGTGTAAATTATTTTTTTTTTTGCTACCTAAAGTAATAGTATCAAGTGCTACGTAGATAATTAAACATAAAAGAAATAGCTGTAAATAAGATCTGCCACAGAAATTATAATTATAATCATTTTAAAACAAAAACAAGCTTTAAAAGTCATCACCCGAAGCACTACGAAGGAAATTGTGGCCACAACTTTCATCACACCGGGGATTGTATGTAAGTACCGTATTGTACCAAAAACTTTATGATTTCTTTGGCAATTATTATATCGTTGAATGCCTTTTCTTTGATAATATTAAAAAAATTAAAATTAAAATTTTTTTTTTACATCTACATACTCACTTTAAATAACTTAACATAAAATGAAATCGAACCATGCATTCATACATATATAAATATGCTCATTCAGGTGTAAAATTTATCTATTATCATGTCGTTAAAAATCAAATTATTGCTTAATAAAAACTGAAATCGGAATTTTAAAAAAATGACTTTTCTACAAGAATAAATCCTTCAAATGCTATGTGAGATTTGATTAGGTGAGATTGTGAGCGGATTCTAAAGGGACTATCTTAAGATTCTTGGTAAAAGATAGTCAAGGTGTGTCTAATCTTCCTTTTTAGATACATAGGGGAGGGTATTCCAAAAAGTTTCATAACATCTGAAACTTTGTCAGTTGTTCCCTTAAAATCCTTCTTTTATTTTCTTCCTCTCTTATTTGTGTACATTTCCCCTTTTTCTATAAAATTTTCCCTTTTCTTTTAAACAAAATATTCAGGCACGGTAATATGTGTGCTTAGGAATGTTGCAGCAAGATCCCACCCCACCGTCGAGCTAATGCCTGTGCAATCGCAAGCGTGCCTAAGAGCTGCATAAGGACCTAGGTCAATCAACATCTTACATTCCACCAGACCCACCTACCTAAGTAACCAAATGATAAAATCATTCACAGATTCCTGAGGTCATTTTAAGTCGAAAAACTCAAGACCTAATTTTCTCGTTTTCGTCCCGTTTCGTTTCCCAAAACTTTTTTCTGCGGACAACAGTTTCTCCGCAATTTTGCATCAAACCCAATTTTTTTTCGTTTTTTAAGTTGTTTTTTCACTTTGATATCATTTTATTCAAAAAACACGTCTATGAGTATTCATTTTTTTCCCTTATTATCAAAGCCCAGTTTAATTTCTTACAAAAAGTATTTTTTTTCCTTAAAAAGCATACTAAATGTAATTAACAAAAAATAAATAATGTGAGCGAATTTAAAAAAAAAAAACTAATTTTTAAATACAAAATTAATTCTAAGAATTTAAGAAAAGGACAAATATACATTGCACTAATGGGAAATAAAACCACGTCTATATGTATCAATAATATTCGTACAATGTACGTTTGTTTTTCTACGAATACTAATAAAATATTCGTAATATGTACTAATACTAATACGTGCATTCTACGAATACTATTAGTGGCTGAAAACCACGAATAAAATTCGTAGAATGCACGCATGAATTAGTAATATTTACACACGAAATTTTTTAAGTGTAAAGTGCTTTGACGAATTCTTAGTAAATTTGGGCTTCAAATTAAAGTCATTTCATCAGATAATGGCCCTCCGTTCACTTCAAAAGATCTTTTAAGATTTTATGGAGCAAATAATAGCCGTATTTTATGGCAAATTGATAGTCACTCAGTAGAGAAAATTGAAAAAAAAAAAAACGATTATAGTCACTTTTATATTCACTCTCTTTTAATCTCAAAGTTTGACACGAATTTTACAGTAATTTGACGTATGACGTATTTAGAATATTTCTTACCATACTCTTGCCAGCCCCTAAATTACAATTTTAATGAGCAAAAAAATCGATTTTTCGTTAAAAAAAAATCAGATTTTGTAGATGTTTTTTAATCCATCGAGATCTCAGCCAATAAAATTCGACAGTTTATGGCTTGGTAGATGGGTAATATACTATTTTTTGACCTATTTAGAGTATTTCTTTCTAGATGCTTTCCAAAAGCCCTAAGATCCCAATTTTCCTGAACAAAAAAAAAATTCAAAAAATTTCGATTTTTTTGTTCCATTCCATTGCATTCCAGAACACATCCCAGTACCAACCTTTCCGAAGCAAATGTTTTTCTACACTCGATTTAAGCGCCATCTACATTTCAATATATGTATCAACAATTTTTATTCATTCTATATTAAATCTGATTGCTGACCAAAATATATTCACTCTTGATGTTTTTATTGTTTTGCATGTAAAATTTTCCTAACTTGGCTATTCACTCTTTCAAAAAACACGGCTAATATAAAATATAAAACTTCTCCATATTATCATCCAGCTTATAATGAAGCTTTAAAGAAAGAGTAATTAGAAAAATATTTAGAAAGTGTTTCATTACAATTTAAAATTTATAATTTCTTATTAAATAAAACACACGACTAGGTCGCACGAGCTTGTTCCTATGTAATAGACTAAGAATTTTAAAAATGAATGTTATTAGAGAAAAACTCTTCATAAGCATAAAATTCATTTTGTAAATGATTAAAACAACTCCTTTAGTAGTTGGAGCTAAAAAAAGGATGCCATGTGATTCAAGCTAATATTAGTTTAGGTATGCCAGAACAAAAATTATAAGTCTTTGTAGTGGTTTCTTAAAAAAAAATAAGCTTTTACATTTTAAGAAAAAAATTTTGGTACCCCAATTTTTATTATTGTTCGAATAAAAATTAAATTTACAAAAAAAAATATTGAGCCGTTTTCGAGATATTGAATTTTCAAAAAAACATAATTTTTTTTTTTTCAAAATTAAAAAAAAAATATTTTTGTTAAAGTTTTGAAATGCAATGTTTTTTAAACTTTTTAAAAGCTTCTCTCTAAAAAATTTCATTAAGATCCGTTATGCCGATAATGATAAATTCAAAATTTTAAAAAATCGTTCTATGGTAGGAACAGTCAGTAATATCTTGTTTTCAAAATTTTTTGTATTGAATATAGATCTTAAAAATTAATCGGAAGAAAAAAAAAACTCAAGCAAAAGTCTCGGAACCGTTTTCGAGAAAAATACGATTTTTCTTTATTTTTAGGTAACATCATTTTTTTTTTTCTCATTTCTTGTAGATTATTTTAAGAAACTTTTATTTATCAAGTTTTAAAAAAATCGAGCATGTCGTTTTCGATATACAGTAGACTCGCGCTAACAAAAACACCGCCTTACGTGAACACCGGCTAACGTGAATGGACTGAAGATCTTCCGAACGCAACCGAAACGAACAAGGTTTTGACCAGTGATGAAAAAGAAAGCGAGGACAGTATTTTAGAAAGAGCACATACCAGAATAGAGCCTAGTGAAGCAATCAAAATTTTCAATAAATCTTTGGAATGGACGGAAAATGAAAACATAAGTCTAACAGATATCAGCGTACTTAAACGTCTCTGACAAAAGGCGTTGTTCAGAAATTTATAAAAAAGGAAATCCAAAGAAAGATAACTCCTTTTTTTATTGATTTCAACGTCATTTTTTTTTGTTAACACAGCATAATGGATTAGGTGTTTACAAACCGAAACACAAACAAATAAAATATGAATTTGAGTTACAACATAATGTCTAATTTATTTGAAAAATTTTAAAAATTGCACCTTCGTAAACATGAACAACTCCGCAAACGTGAACACGCTCGGTTTTTAATAGTTCACGTTACCGCGAGTCTACTGTATTGACTTTTCAAAAAAAAATAAGAAAACTTTTTTAAAAATCAAAAAAAAAAAAAATTGAACATTTGAATACACAATAATATTGAAACTCCTGGGGACCCTAACAAAAAAAATGATAAAAATCATTTTTGAGAATATCAAAAACAAAAAAATTGGTTTCTTGGAATTTTTTTCAACCATTACCTAGGTTTAACTAAATGAAATTTTTTGAATCTTTTTTTAAATCTATGGGACAGCTTTAGAGAAAATAAATATTTATAAGAATTCGAAAAAAATCGTATGGCAGATACCGTTATTTTTGGTCTTAAAAAAAAAAGAAAAAAACATCTGGGGAAAAAAAATTAAAACCCATATTTGCCGTCGATCAGTCAGACAGACAGATAGGAAGACCCACTTTTTTGGTCTTCGCTATCATCGTAATGTCAACTTTGATCAAAATCTCGAGTTAGATTTTTTTTACGAATGTACGTACATATAACTTACCTTATATTTCCTGTAAGTCGCAAGTAAAAATCGTTATAATCAGGCTGAACTTATACTTTTTTCCATGAAAAACTGAGGTTTGGTTGAATTATTATTTTTTTTTATATTTAAATACTGAAAAAAAAAACATTTTTGACAAATTTGGTGAAATGTAATTTAAGGAGTCGTCATCATATAATTTACTTCAAATTATTTGCCCTAATACCATTATGACCATCATATACTCAGGAATTCCATGTAAATTTTTCTAGTTATTGGTGCTTATTTTGACATTCTCTTTCGTTAGAAAGTGAGGCGAATTCGTTGAAACTTAATTTTGAGACTCGGCGATTAGAATGTTAATCGAACAAATCGAAAGTTCACCCAATCCATAGAAAGTTCATTCATTTGCGAAAGCTAATTCAATTTTGACATTCGAAAGAATAGAATTAAATGTCATTTTTGTGTCGTTTGAATTTTTATGTCGAGTAAACAACAAAACATGTAAATTTTTAATTATTTCATGGAAAATAAATTACTTTTATTATTTTTTTTTGTTGTTTTATGTTTAAAGGTCGCATTCCAACTGGACAAACCGCGAACAAAAGGAAAACTTAATTAAAATAATGGAAGAAAACCCGGAGGTAGCAAAGGGTTTTTTTTCACCCGCGTTGATACGGAAAGCATCCACTATCCTTCTCCTCTGCACTTCTTCAACATCATCTTCATTTATAAACAACACAAATGCCATATTTTTATTTTTTATTTATTATTTTATGTTTTTATCACAGAAATTTAAATTACTAAACAATAAACAAAACAATTACAAATAAACAAACATTTCACTTTTTGGTTTTGACATTTCACAAACACTTCTCTTTTGTTTTTGATATTTTAGTGTGACCAAGTGTATACGAAAAAAAATAAAAATTTAGAACGCGTCATGAACAACTTATTTTTTTCAGAATAGTTTCAAAACAGCTGAGTTGACACAGAAAATGTAATAAATATGTAGTTCTTTATAGTTAAACTTTACTTTTTAATGAAAAAGTGTATTATTTATTTTGTTTCTTGATTATTTATCCAACATCTATAAAATGTTTAGAAACAAAAAAAACGTAAAACGGTCATACTAATTCAAATAGAAATATAGTAAATGTCAAACAGATGATAATGAAAATGAATCTTTTTTGAAGTTCATTTTATGCTTTCTTTCGCAAATGAATGTTATTCGTTCGAATCTCAAAATTAAGAAAGTTCATTCGAAGGAATAGAATCATTCTAACGAATAGACTATTCATGAGAATGTCAAAATAAGCATGATTGATGGATTTAGAATTTCGTTTCATATTTGATTCTACTGTCCAAATATTTCGCTTGAGCATGTATTTCTTCAAAAACTCAGATTTAGACTTTTTTTTGACAAAATTTGTCTTTAAAGACATGGATTAAGCTTGCTTCTTCTATACGTTTTAGGCATTTCATTTTTTAATCTTTCAAAAGCTGAGTCTAATTTTGCATCATTAATTTTTTTTTAATTACAACATGTAGCGGTTTTTTTGTTTTTATTTCTGCTTTTAATACAAAATGGTCACACTTTTGTATACACTGAAAATAAAATCTAGGTATATATGATAAAAATCTAGGTTGATTTAACAAAAATTTTGTCAATATACGTCCAACAAAAAGTTTTGTCAAATTAACAAAAATTATAGAATTTTGTTGAGGTAACAAAAAATATTTTGTTGTATCCACAAAATTATTTTGTTATGCTAACAAATAAATTTGTTGAAATAACAAAAATATTTTGTCAATATGACAAAATTTCGTAGAATTTACAAAATTTATTTGTCATATTAACAATTCTTTTGTTGTATTAACAATTTTTTTGTTAGTGTTATTGTTTTTTTTATTATTATCGGATTAACAAAAATTTTTTGTTAAATTAACAAAATTGTTTTGTTAAATTAACAAAATTGTTTTGTTAAATCAACAAAATTATTTTGTTAAATTAACAAAATTGTTTTGTTGAATTAACAAAATTGTTTTGTTATATTAACAAAATATTTTGTTAAATTAACAAAAATTTCTTGTTATATTTTGTTAAATTAACAAAATATTTTGTCAATTCAACAAAATATTTTGTCAATTTTACAAATTTCTTTTGTTGAATCCACAAAAAACAAAATTAATTTTGTCAAAATAGTTTTTTTTTTAGGATTTAAGTCCACAAAAATTGGCGTTTCGTCCCTACGATCTCACATTCAACCATCTGTGAGGGCGTATGGACAATACGCAATTTTTGTTAAGTTCAGTTAGTCTTACATCGATTTCTTAACAAAAACCAAGTGTGAACTATATCATACACAAAAGAAATTTTTTGGTTTCCTTACAAAATATAGTTTTATCTATCTGATAATATTATTTTATCAATATTACAAAATAATTCAACCCCAAAACAAAATATTTGTCATTTTAACAAAAATGTTTTCATTTTTTGTTAAATTGACAAAAACAAATTAACAAAAGTTTTGTGATATTGACAAACATTTACAAAACAAATTTTTTGTAGATACAACAAACATTTTGTTAACATCACAAAAAAGTTTGTCGATGTGACAAAAATCTCTGTTTTATTTGGTTATATTAACAAAACTTGGTTTGTTAAACTGACAATATTATTTGTAGTGCATATTTTGTTAAACTGACAAAAAATCATGCTGGATTATAAAAAATTTGTGAAATCAACAAAATCATTCTTTCGTATTGACAAAAATTTTATCAAAACGATAAAATTGTTTTGTTAAAGATCAACAAAACGTTTTTGTCAATATTACCTAGGAATTTATTTTCAGTGTAGGCCTGCGCTATACGCTGGTTGCATTTCAAGGCATGGCTTTTCTCTGCCACTTGAGTTCAAACCACAGCCCAGCCCGGTTCACATAAGAGGATTATTAGTAAGCCGTATAAATTAGGGATGGGAAAAACCGGCCGGTTAAAACCGAAACCGGTTATTTTGTTTCAAATAACCGGTTTTCACCGGAGATATTTTTATCTCGGTTAAAACCGGTTGTTTTTCTAAAATCAAATAACCGGGAAACCGGTTATTTACTTTGGTACCACAGAAATAAAAAAGTTTAGAAAACGTTTTTAAAAAATAAGATCTTCTTGTCTCATAAAAACTGCACTTGTGTGCAACATCCGACGTTATTCACCCTTCTTCCACCTTTTCTTTTATAGAGTAATTTAGTGTAGTGGTAGGAATGTGAAATCGTTTTAAACTACACACCTTCGCAAAATTGCGTTGTATTGTCTTGTAGATTATTGTGTAAATGTAACTCTTTATTTTTTGCATTTTCAAATTAATTCATTGAGGTATTTGCCGACCAAGTTATGAAAGCCTTCTAAAGCAATAAAAGGAACATATTTATTATTTATTAATTTTCAAAATGAAATGTCGTCTATTTCCTCAGTTAAATAAAAAAAAATTCGAAAGAAAAATTAAATTTGGTGTTAACTAGATATGCTTTTTTTTTGAAACTCATATTTTATTTCATTTCAATTAAAACAATAGTATGAAATAACACAACACTTTAACTAGAGGATTTTCTTTTCTGAAAAAGCGTATCTATGTATATACATATGTATGTACATGTTTGTATGTACATATAGTTTATTTGATATGAACGTATTTTAAGACTTCAAAAAATGTATATATAAAAAACCGAAAACCGGTTATTGAAAAAACCGGTTTTTTTGTCCGGTTAAAACCGTCAGGTTAAATCGAGAGGGAAAATAACCGGAAAAACCGAAAACCGGTTAATTTTGAATAACCGCCATCCCTAGTATAAATACATGTACATGTTTTATTAAAAATGCTTTTTACACTTACTTGTGCTTGGTAAAAGTTTAATTAATTCTCCAATAGCCTCTTTCATTCATAAATGTCATATTCATGTTTTAAAAGTGTATTGTTTTTGTAATTAAAATGAAATAAAATTGAATTTTCTCGTCAAAGTTTGTACTTCGATAAGGAAATTTATTATTTATAAATATATGTAACAACGGCACAAAAAAATTGATTGATAAACAATAGACTGTGTTTTTATATGCAAACTAGCCGATAATAAACCGCTTTACCTTGTTCTTTTTTGGTAACACTTTTATGATTGCAATCTGAAATCCTGGAACCTGCTACCGAATACTAAAATCATGCAAAAAATGATTTAACATTTAATGTTAAAGCATGACTTTTTTTTGTTTAAACAACTTTTCAATTTATTTTTTTATACATAGTTACACATACTCGTAGTTTACATATTTTGTTTTTTAGTTATATTTTTTTCATCAATTTTTTAGAACGTACTTTCAAACAAAACAATATCATCATTGATTGAGCTAAAGGGAATAAAAAGTCAATTGTGGCCACGAATTTATGGAATATATAGAAAATTCATTACGAATTTTAAATTCCTAGTTTAAAACACATCACACGTACTTTTGAAGTCAAATGCAAAGTAAATACATACATACATGGACACACATATTCCCCATTTTCTACAATTAAGGAGACAATTTTCATCTTCATACAATCCACATTTAATTAAAGAGAAGAATTGTTTTCAAGGTTCTTTTATTCGTGTACAGCGCCATTATTTCTCATCATTTGAGTCTCGATTTGGATTAGATTTTCGATCCATGAGTTCAGCGATCGATTTAAAGTTGAATTTAAATGAATCTGTTTATAAGAATAAAATAACAAAATATAGGTATATTAAAACGAGAGTACTGTGTCTATTCATCAAAATGAAGGATAATTCAAGTTGGCCTCAACACTGTATAGGCAATTTATACGTTGCATGTTTTTAGTTGTTTTTGTTTTGGGTTGCTGTCCGCCATGGGACCATGTATTTTTTGATGAGTCGAGGTTTGCGCCCTCTATAATTCGGCCAAAATTCGAAAATTAAATAAAAAAATTTTATTTTGTACTCTTGACGCATGTATTTATTATTTAAAAAAAAATTATGTTATTACCTAATAAGGTTTCCGTGAAAAAAATTCCCAAAAATCGTGAGTTTTTTTGGCATTCTAGACCGTACTAGTACCTTAAAATCAATCCATCTCTCCCAAAATGCATAATTTTTCTTGATGAATTCGAAAATAATCATGGAAACTGGCACATCGGTAGATTTTGGGTGGGTGAAATCCTTTACGGATATACGAGTAGAACCTAATTGTCGCACTGTAAAATGAATTTAAAAATAAACACTTACCGCCATATTACTCACTCGATCCATCCAGATTAAAAATTAAACCCGGATGTATTTACATTGAATTTGTATACTAAACCAGCGTTCGGACTTTACTGCGAAAGCAGTAGATCTACTGCACTTTTTTCTTATTTTTTAAATCTACTGCACCACTGCGTTTTTCTTACAATCTACTGCGATTCTTCAGATTTTGTTTCAATAGCAGCACTGGTCATAGAAATAAATGTGCTCATAACACAATATCAAAATTTTAAAAGATTCTCGCCTCTTTAGTGCAAGTCTTGCCAGCTGTATACGTTTTTAGTTCCACTACTCTTTAATTTGTTCTTGGTTCAAAAAGTACAAATTTGTAGATGGTAAGTTTATGTTCATTACTTAGCTCCATATATTTTTGCTAAAACTATAAGTTTTCATTATCGAGTAAGAGTATATTTGTTCACACATACTATGTAAATGAATCGGTGATTGTTAAAACAACATAACTGAAATTTTAATTTTTTTTTCACAGGAGATACAGAAAATCCTACATTTTTGGTCGTGTAGTCATTGTCATTTTTTTAACCCAAAAATCTTATAAGAGTGTTTCTACTTTTAAACCATTAAGGATTTTTAATATGTTGTTTTTTTTTCTTCCGTAAAAAATTAAAATATAACTTATGTATGTTATTTTAACAATCAACGATGATTTAAATGTGGTTTAACTTTGGTTCCTTTGTTTATAATTTTGTGTTACCTAATCAAAAAAATATATGTATTTCTACTGCGAAAATGTTGGTTTTACTGCGATTTCTTGGCCAATTTACTTCGATCTGCGATTAATGAAGTCCGAACCCTGTACTAAACATCCGGATTTAAGATTTAATCTGGATGAATTGAATAAATAATATGCCCGTTAGACTCTCTTTCAATAGTAGTCGTTTTTTATTGGGAAATGTATAGGCAGCGCAGTAAAATTTTACACAGTAAACAACAACAAAGGAATAGTGCGTATAAACTAGGCAGTAATAAGAGTGCACATAATAGTGCTGATAAAGTTTTGGAGCATCTGGATTACAGTGACACTCAAATTGGTTGCAAAAGTTTTATTTTTCGTGAGGTTGACAGATTTTGATTATTCGAGAATGTGTTCGGTGATATTTGTTCATTTTATGGTAAATTTTCACAAGAGCAAAATTATGTGGTTTGAAATATTAATTTACGATTAGACGGTAAACGTTAATAGTCAATGGTCAAAATTTTGCCTCTTAATGCGTGTGCATGTTCCCTATCTGTCACGTGAGAGTATGAAAATCATCGAAGGATGGCTGCGATGCCAAACGATTAAAAAGGACATGAAAATGATTTTTTCTGACAACGAGCCCTTAATTTGACTTTGTGTACATACATGCCATTGAAATTTGATTTTATTAATAATTTTGCCACTTTTTTGACAACAAATTTTTCAGTGATGTTAATTCAGCATAAACAACAACAAAACGTATACTTTTCCAACGCATCCCTTAGCTTATTCAAAAGTGGATTGTTTATTCGTAGGTATATATTTCATTTTTGGTTTTCATTTCCTTTTAATTTGTTCACTTAATGAGTCTGAAATACTCGTATCTACTAAATTAAGATGATTTGTTAAAAGAAACTCAGAAATTATGTATAGCCCTTTTCTGTTTTGGATCTTTATTCATTTCAATTTGTATTATTTTTGTAAGAAATTACATATTTATTTTACTTCTGTTCCAAATCAGCTGATTTTGACACGGGTATAAATGCAAAGCATACCAACTTTAAAATTTAAAGTAAAAGTGTATATGCAGTCAAAAAAGCATTTTATTCGGACTTCCATTGCTGCACTATGTATACATTACCAATAAAATACGCCTAGTGTTAGTAGTACATATAGCTCCTCACGGATCTCATCGACAAGAACACCGTCATTGATGGCGTATTAAAAAGTCACAATCTAAGCAGGCTCTACATGTAAGCGCACCTTAAATGGATTGGAAATATTAACATTGGCGCTGTTATCGTTAAGATGACCGTAACTAAGAAAAATATTAAAGAAAACGTCAAAACAAACGTCAAAAATGGAATTCCTCTAAATTCTTTCTTTTTAATGTTATGAGTATAGTTTATTAAGCAAATGTTTCACTTTCAGATGAGGCTTATAACATAACAGATAAGTGAAATTTTTAATTAATGTATTATTTTGAGTGTTTTTTTGTTTGATCATTAGTTTTGCTGTCATATACAGCCAAACTGACAACCAAACACAAGATTACTTTATGCGCGAAACAGATTAAACCAGCAACAGCACCAGCATCGTCAACAGCAAACAGCATGCTGACCAGCAAACATTTCTGAAACACATTGCCACCAGCAACGTCATTTCATCTGTTTGCCATTTTATATCGAAAAAAAGTTTTTTATTGTGGTGCCACTGAATATTACAGTGGGAAAGTTGACAACACTGCACCAGCAACAGCAAATTTACGACTTTGGCCTAACGGCGCTGTTGGCGTTGCTGTTGCTGTTCTTATGTGTGTTGAACAATTGAAATACATTGGTTCTAAATTAATGGCGGCCGCTGTTGCTGTTGACGGTGCTGTTGCTGGTTCAATCTGTTCAGCGCTTTAGAAGTAGATATTATAGATATTATTTTCTGAAAATTGAGCTAAGAAAATAGTCCTACGAGGTCCTGCTCTGTTCGAGCACTCTAACGTGAAATAACATAAACTGTATTAAACGCACATATAAGTAAATAAAAATAAGCTGCCCGAAGATGCTTGTTCGACGTTGAGACTTCATTTTCAATTAAATGTATAAATGCTCTGAAGCGCTTATTTCTAGGTGCACAATTATGCTGGCTGAGAACTATAAGGTTGTATGTCGACCAAAATACAAAAAATGAGTTTTATATACCAAAATTTTCGTAATTTTATCGGTTTTCAGATAGAACAAAAAATAAAAATTAAAAAAAAAATACTGGCAACATTACAGCCATAAACGACATAGAACTTTCATTGAATTCGCACTATTATTCAGTACTATAAGGTTTTATGTTAAACATAGAACCTTTAACATACTTTTTGTCACACACAAAACCAACGCGTTTAGGTTACATAGAACTGTTTTGCTAAAAATTAATCCAAATAGAACCTTTTTGAATTTAGTACTTTTTGATTGAAGCAAAAAGTCCTACGTTTTCTATGACATTTTCCATAATTTCAAATCCGTTTAGTTTTGTAAACAATAAGATATAGAACTTTCTGTCAATGATTTTATGTGCATTTTTGGCGGTAAGTCTAACAATTTCTCTGTTTCGGATATTGTTGAATATAAATTTAATTGTTCTTCAAATGAAAGCACAGGATTTTAAAAATTATCAAGATGGCTCAAAAATATTTAACTTCAAAACAATACCTTTCACAAAGGTATGTGAGATAGTGTTTTCAAAAAATATTTTTGCTGTCGGATTCAAAACTACTTATACAAAGAAGATTGATTTTTAAGGCTTGAAGTATGATAAAGCCTTTAAGAAGAGTAGCCAAAAATACATCACTCAACGTATTTTTTTGGAAAAGTTATCCGCAGTACAGTAGGATTTTATATGAATATTTTATATGAATAACAAATACAACATCCACAGTAGGAGCACTCCCGATACTCGAATAAACGTCAAATCTCTATCCGCAGCAGGATTTCACTTCTCCTTTTATCGGCAGTGATCCTACTCAATCAATCAATCAATTTTGTTTTATTGAACATACTATTTACAATTTGGCTTACAACTAATAAGATACTACATACATATGCATGAAAATTTACATTTGTTGGCTCATAGGGGGCCTAACTATATACAGTGACTTAAGTTTAATTATTTTTATATAAAATTTACATGACAAAAAAAAAAATTAAATTTAAAATGTTGGTTGACTGTATTGTCCTCAGGGTGTTCATTCCTGGTTGTCAGTGGTGATTTTTGTGGGTTGTGGGCAGGGATGTCGTTTTAGCCGCGGTGGTAGGCTGACCCAATGTCAGCGTAGAACGAGACTACATCCTCGTTGTCCATGATTACGTTGTCATCCAGAGTTTCCATTACACTGAGGTACCTCGGCTCGGGATGTCGTTGTTCTGTGGTCATCCTTCTCATAAGCTGATTCGGGTGGTCGATGATGTTCCTCATTAATTTCTTCGTTGAATGAACTAGATATTTGTCCAGTGGGATTAAATTCGCTTCTGTGTAGAGATGCTCGTTCCTGTAGTGCTTTTGTCGTTGACGGTCGAAGTAGAGTCCAGTGCAGATCCTCAGTATCTTCTTTTCGAATAGTTGAAGTTCCTTCATAGCTGTCTTCGAGATGGAAAACCAGACTGGGAAGGAATAGCTAATCACTGGTCGCAGAAGCTGTTTGTAGATTAATATCTTTGTCGGTTGGCTAAGACCTGATCTTCTTTTCAGCAATGGGTGCAAACGGTTGAAGGCCCAGCTGGCCTTTTTCAGAACATTTCTTGAGTGCAGGTTAAACCTTAGCAACTCGTTGAAGTGCACTCCCAGGTACTTGACACTTGGTTTTGCCACTATGGAGGATCCGTCAGGGAGTTTTAAGGCC
Organism: Philhelius festivus; assembly: GCA_963931855.1. Classification (NCBI taxonomy): domain Eukaryota; kingdom Metazoa; phylum Arthropoda; class Insecta; order Diptera; family Syrphidae; genus Philhelius; species Philhelius festivus. The sequence continues at coordinate 62,072,542 of OZ007555.1, read as the reverse complement.
AGATTTCTGCAAATTGTTGCGGTGCGAAGGCCTCTACCAGTTGAAGGTCTCCTAAAGCAGACAAGTTCCGATTTGGAAGTATTGATTCGGAGGCCCCATTTCTGGTAGAATTGGAAGAGTCTGTTAATGTGGGTTTCTACTTTTTGGACAGCGATTAGAGGTGACATTGATGTGGCATAGGTGAGCGAGTCATCAGCATACAGAAGGTTCTCGCATCCAATTGGTGAAGGTTGGTCTGAAGTCATCAAGTTGTAGAGGAAGGGGCCTAGTTTTGAGCCTTGGGCGACTCCAGGAGTGATCCTACTGCGGATGTTGTATTTGCTACTCATATAAAATCCTACTGTACTACGGATAACTTTTCCAAAAAAAGAGGTCTACTGTTTGAATATCCGAATACTGGAATTGAAAAAAAAAAAATAACGAAACACAATATCCAAGGCTAAAATAAAATTTATTGTTTAAGGCAATGCATTCCGTTCATGCCGAAATTCGATTTTGATTATTTAAAAAAATTAATCAAAACAAATTCAGATAGTAATTAATATTTGTGTATACTTCCATTTCTTGAATTTTTTTCGTTTATTGTTATTTATTTAGTTCTAAAACAATTACCATTGAAATTAATTTATTTATGTTATAAATTTTATGGTGTTTTTAATTTAACTGTGCTTTTGAGTTTTAGAAAAATTCAAAATTATGGTGCTTTAAATAAGTTAAAATAAAACATCATCTTCTTTTAAAATGCATGGTTTTTACATCAAGTACGTTATTTATGGACTAAAACATTTCCTCCCCTATAATCTCTGCAATGCTGAAGCTCCAAATCATCGAAAGGAAAATACTAAGGATAAGCACCGGACTTATCTTCGATCGACAGCGAAAGAAGCACTTCAGCAATGAAAGACTCTATGAAGAAGCAAAAATCAAGCCACTGGACCAGTTTCTTGTGCAATTAGCGAAGAAGCTTATAGCTAGCACCACCAACCACTCAAACCCGCTGATGAGAAGGATGACCACCAAGGAACGACATCCAGAGCTTAGATACCTTAGTGCTCTGGATATGATAGAAAGGATCCCAGCCAACAACGAACCAGCAGTTCGTTTCTACGCAACAACCCACCAACTGGACAACCGGGACTGAACAACCCGAGTCAAAAACCAAGACAATTTATCATAATGCTAATTTTGAACCATGTACATTACAAATATTATAATTTTTAGAGTTTAAGTAATTTTATAAGTTAGGCCCCCTATGTGCCAACAAATTTCTACCCTATACATATTATCCTTAAGTTTCACAATTGTATATATTAAAGTTCAATAAAAAACCTTGAAACCCTATAATCTCTTCAGTACTAAAAGGTTCTATGTTGTACATAGAATCTTTTTTGGAATTTTCAATCATTTTTTTCCCAACAAGGTTCTATGTCGTTTTTTAAAATGCTTGTCAAATCATCTAAAATGATTAAATTAACAATATTTTAATGCTTTAATGGATTTTTGATGGTCCTTTATAATATTGCATTAATACTCTACTGATATCTAACTGTTTAATGCAAAAACAAGCCTTCTAAAACTTTAAAGGCGATTATCTCGGAAAAATTTGTTTTTACATACAACCTTATAGTTCTCGGCCAGCGATATATAAGAACTGCAGGTATCATTGTTAACTTTTATTTCTGTTTCGTTGCTCCAATCAATATACATTTATTTAATAAAAACAATAATGCATACAATCATACATACATACATATGTCCATATATCATGAATTCAATTAAGTAGGACAATAGTTTTTCCATTAATACAGAACAGCGAATTGCTTATCTCATCAAAATGGAGCTTTTTGATAGTTTTCATATCTGTCTCATTTTGTTATCAAACAATACTTTTCCGAAAAATTCAGCATTTCATACATTCTATCATAAAATTGATTTCGCATTAAAAAAAATTGAAATTTGGTGAGGCTCCTGTGCCTGACTAGCTTAGCAATTAGCAAATATTCGGAATTTTAAGTTTCTGACTTCATTCGTACTGAAGATACGGAGGGGTCAAAAATCGCGTGAGTTTGTTCCTGTAAAAAGGGTGTAGTGCCAGAACTTGGCTGGGCACTACCGTGCCCTTTGATTTGTTTTTCGAAGATGAGGATTAAAACGAGGGATGAGAAGAAGTTTACGAGGTAGTTCAAACCCACTTCAAGTTCCTTATAATTTGTAACAATGAAATCATTAGTTATTTCTCAGTTCCACTCATTGTATTTTTTAGATTTTTGAAAGTTGCAGAAAAAAGTTTCTTTTGTGTCTCCGTTTGTTTTCCGAGTGGCTTCACTCCTTCATTATCAACAATTATCTTGCAATGGGCTGTTCCCATCCCCGTGTGACGATGTCGTTGCTGAGGCATAGAGTTAGGTTAGATTCTCCTGGCGAAGAATGCAGCGAAATCGATCGAAGATATCACAACAGATCTTATAAAAATAAAAAACAATGCAGGCTCAAAACTTAAGAAACTAATTATTTTTGTTAAAACAAGAGTATTTTGGTATGAGAAGTATCCACCATCACATTTTTCCACGTAATGTGATGCCTATGAACATTGGTCATGAATGTGTGCAAATTGAAATGGCAAACGAAAATCGTGCTCTAACGATTTTGACCGAAATTTTTTCCTTTGAATTTTAAATAATATTGAATATAAAAATATTCAAAAATACTCTGGACCTGAGTTTGGTTTTTCTTGTGTAACTACTGACGATGTAGTTGAAAGTTTCATTTGCTTGATGCCGTAGGTTTTGATAACTTACATACAATGTTCTTAAAATCCATCCTACCAATTATTTTGCGATATATTGCTTATACCTATAGTAGCCTTCTTACAAAAGATATTTTCCCGTCACAATGGAAAGACTCCAAGATTATTCCGATTCCTAAAAACAGTTCGAATACTGAATTCCGTCCCATCTCTATCCTTCCTTTTCCGTCCAGAAACAGCTTACAGCCTTTCTTTCCTAGAATTGTCTTTTGGCTCCAAAACAGTCAGGTTTCAGGTCAGGTCACAGAAGTACAACGATACTACTAGACGTCATCGAACAAGCAAGAAAAGCGTTAGACGATAATAGAGTGACGTTTCTGTTTCTATTAGAATATTCTAAGGCATTTGACACTATCGATCACAGATTAATGTGTCGAAAGTTACAAAAAATGTATAAATTTTCACCAGAAGCTGTGAAGCTTATTCTTTCGTATCTATCTGGCAGACAGCAAGCGGTTTCAATTGGTAGTCAGGTATCTAATTTCTTACCAATTTCTTGTGGAGTTCCCCAAGGATCGATACTTGGTCCTTCCCTTTTCACATCATACGTTAATGAGGTTCCAAAAATAATAAACCACTGCTACGAATACCTCTTTGTTGATGATCTGCAGTTACTGAAAAGTTGTTTAATTGGATTGATTTAGGATTGTGTTCAAAAGATCAATGAAGACCTCTCAGCTATTAGTTTATGGTCACTCAAATGTGGTCTAACTCTAAATCCTCTAAAAAGGAAATGTCTCGTCAAAACTAAAAGATATATGGACTTGAGTTGCTTTCCTGTTATCGAGCTAAGTGGGTCACGAATTGAATATGTAGATACAGTTGAAAACTTGGGAATTTGCTTTAATAGGACCTTAAGTTGGAACAACCACATTAATCAAGCGGTTAGCAAAGCTTATGGAGCTCTTCGATTATTGTGGTTTCTAGTTTCACCCCATTGGAAACTAGGAAAATGCTTGTAAGATCCCTTGTGGTACCAATCTTGACCTGTGGTTGTGAAATTTTCTGCAAGCTCGACAGCGTAAGCCAACGAAAGCCTAATGTTGTTTTTAATAACATAGCACGTTACATTTTTGGACTTAGCCGTTATGATCACATTTCATCATTCTCCAAAAGTATTAATGGTATTTTTTTTGATAACCTTCTAAGACTTCAACCCTTTTTTTGTTTTTTAATATTGTGCATACGCGACAACCTTCATACCTTTATAATATAATCCAATTCTCTTTTGGGGGTGGCCGTGGCGCGATGGATGTGTGCTCGCCTGTGAACCTCATGATCACAGGTTCGATCCCTGCCGTCATCTATGTCGTTTTAATTCCATTAAAAACCTTCTAAAATTGTCATCAATGGGTTGCTGGTTTACTCATTATATGTTGTTCAGGCATAACACTCACAACATGTAATTGAGTTAAACTAGTATGCCCAACAAGGATGAACACGAATAAAATAATGTGAATTATAAGCGACATAATATAAGACACGGCATTTCTCCGCTTTAGTTCAGCCGCCATCCCTGGAGATAAAATATCTGAGACAACAACCTTCAGTCTCAGAACATCGTGCCACACATCTTTCCTATCCTTCTTTCTCTTCTTAACTTCACGCCCGCGCTGTGTTGAAACATTTAAAAAGTAATCTAATCCCTTGAGCGCGGGTAGATTATAAAAAAAAAAGAATATAGACGCTCGAACCAAATATTAAATAATAATTCCCCGCTTCTCAAGCCTTAATTCAGAACGGCAGTTCTTTGTTAAGCCAGCTCGTCAATGGAATTCACTGCCACGCAATGTGCGAAATACAGATAATTTAAAACAATTTAAGAAAAATGTCTTTGAACATTATGCCACGTCCTAACTTGATTTTGATCTAGACTCCTTTGGTTGCTGTTGATCTCGCTGCTTCTCTGTTTCTTATCTTCAAAATTTTTCTCTTCTTTTTTGTTGTTCTATTTTTTTTATTACATAACATTTTTTTTATTCTATTACTTTTAAAATTTAAAAAAATTTAAATTATTTTTTTTTCTTTTAACCTTTCAATTACGAGTATGTCCTAAGTTAAGCTCTCTTACCAAAAGATGTAAATCTTAAAATTAAGCTCTTAATAAATAAATAAACTATGTATGTATCGAAAAAAAATATTTTTGGGTTTTTGACATTAAATTCAAAATTTTTATTTTGAACAATCAATACCTTAGTTATTTTTTGAAATAATTTCCTACAATCTATATCACAAAATACTTAAAATTGGTTTGCCAAATTTTGTTATTGAAAAATTTTTAAGAAATGTCTTTTATAAAAAAAATTATTTAATAATAAAACGATTTTTGAGGTTTTTTTTTTTGTTGCATAAATTCACACTTCTCTAAAAATTAGACGGCAATTTTATGCATTTGAACACTTTAATTTTATTAAATCCATGTTTTATATTTACTTATTAACAATTTTTAAATTCCAAAGTACTTTTATATAAGAGTAAGTAGGTGCGATCCTGTTATGCATTTTATTTTTATTCTACAGCACAAATTTTAAAACAATTTTTTTTTGTAATTTTTAATACAAATTTCAAGTTTTGTCACTCGATTTTTTTGAAACTTGACACTGAACAGTTTTTTAATACATTGAACAAATTTTATTTTAAAAAATAGTTTACAAAAATCGTATTTTTCTCGAAAACTAAACTTAGTGGGCTCAAGATCAAGTTTTGGTTGTTAATTTTTTATTTTGCATGTTGGGCCCACTTAAGGATAAACATACATTTAAAAAAAAAAAGAAAAGGTCACGAAGAAAGGAAACATTTTTTACATAGAATTTTTATTTTTTTTCTGTTTCGCTGAATTTGAACGATAAACATAATAAACAGGCCTTTTTTATGTTTGTAAATGTCAAAAATGATACTAAAAATATAAAATAGGTTTTCGCTGATTTGAACTTTAATAAAAGAGTAGAGAAAGTATGATGCTAAATTCGATTAAAATTTGAAAAAAACGTCGTTTTAATCTAGTTTCATACCAAACCATCTTAAACATCGTACTAATTCAACTACAATTTTGCACTATTGTTTTTTATTTTTAGAATTCGCAAATACAGCCAAAGTAATACGAAAAAGCGATTTAAAATTGGATCAAAAGAAATATCTTTTGTAGCCATAGCCAATGTGGTATTAAATAATTAACCACCGCCGTGCCTTCCAATTGTATACTGTAAAAGTGTACACCTACCTTATAGACATACATATATGTGTCAACAAAAATCTCACCAATTTAAAAAAATGCCATTTTCAACGATTTAAAATGAGCACCCCTTATTGGATGAGTGTTTCCTATTTTTAAAAACAAATATTTAATTCATGATCGTTTTGGAAATTAAGCTGATTTTTTTTTATTTTTCAGCTCAAATTTTCGAAACAAATACGATTTGTTAACCGTAATTTAAAAGTATAATGCTCTTCCATGCATGTGTGCGCTCACTAGAAAAAAGTTACGAATCCTAAAGCGTGCTACATACCTAATTATAATAATAACCTAATTGAAAGATATCTCTTAGTCTACCTAGCTTAGTCTGCATATCTTATTTCTCTCACGACGACGGTAAATCTATTTTTTTAATGTCATTATTGTGGTGTTGAATGAAATTATGTTGTATGCATGCTATTCAAATCGCTTGTCGAGATTTTAAGATTCATGAGAATAGTCTACACACAGTGCTGGATTATCCACTGAATAAATCCTGCTGACATATGGGCCCAAAGATTTCTATGTGCCCTGGATCGGTTGTTGTTTTTAGGAAGAACATTAAAATGTTGTTGTTTAGGAAAGTCTCATTCTTCAAATGGAGAAAGGTACTTTAAGTTCAAAAGTACAGTTTTCTTGGAGGAATTTTCAACACTTGACAAAACAGAGAATGTTATAATAATAGGGGATTTCTATATTAATATTTTAGAAAATAACGAATACCTTGACTTACTAGCTTCTCATGGACTTTTTTTCCTTTTTATATGAAGTTACTAGATCAATTTTTGGTAAATGTCTTGATCATGTTTAAGTCGTTTTGCTTCGTCTTCTTCTCTCAGGAGAATAAGAGATAAATGTGTTTTTGATTTAAGTATATCTGATCATTCGATGACGGGAATTCTCATTGACAAAGAAGAACAGAACATTAGTTTAGAGTCTGATTTCGGTGATGTAGTTTCAAAAAAAGTTGTGTAAAGATGTAGATATTCGCTGGTTTTCTATACGCAACGAGGTCTTTTAGCGAGGTTCAGTTTAGTTTTTCGAAGTGACAAACCAACTACAGACGCCTTATTAAACTTCTGTTCTCAGTTATTTTTTAACATCGATGAGAAAAAGAGTACATCTGGTCTGCTTTGTTGATATATCAAAAGCTTTCCACATGGTTTACCACAAAATCTTCTAGCTTAGATTCAAAATACTGGCTTCCGAGGTTTCATGTACAAATCGTTTAGTTGTTAGTTGGAAAATAGAACACAGATGGCCAAATTATTTGAGGTCAGTAGTGATATAAGGCCAATAGAATTTGGAGTTCCTCAGAGTTCTGTATTTGGGCCTATTCTATTCTTGATCTATATAAATTCATTATTTAGCTTGCATTTTAAAGGCTTTTTGACAGCTTTTGCTGAAGATTTTGGTTAGTACCATAAGACTAATATTTATATTTGGATCTCTTATCTGATATAAATTGAGATCTAAGTCTGTTAATTAACTGGTTTGTCGAGCATAAACTAAAAAATCTAAGTCTGTTAATTAACTGGTTTGTCGAGCATAAACTAATAACAAGATCTTAAAATAAGGCAATGTTTGTTTTTTAAGAGCAAAACTGCTCAGATGCTGATCTCTTTTTCCATAAATCCGATTGGCAAAATTTTAGACTTTTTCAATGCTCATTTGATTCCTATTGTAGACCGAGAGCCCACAGCAATTTTTGGGTGTGATTGATAACAAAAAATAATTAGAATAATTAGATAGGCCTTTTATAGTTATTTATGAATCTGAACGTCTTGTATACTCTAGTGGGCGCAATAGTGCATTATAGTGCATCAAGTATGCAGTTCTTTCCAAATTCTAAAAAAAATGGTATACAAATTTTGCCATAACTTCAAAATGAACAGCTAAGTGCCCTGATTGCAAACATCGAGGTCCAAGACGTTTTGAAGGTGACCTTCTTAGTACAAGAAGTAGCCTATTCTTATCGCGTCTGGCAGGCAGAAGGCTGTCTGTAAAACGTCTTGGACCTCGATATTTTCAATCAGGGGGCTTAACTCTACATTTTGGTAAAGTTGTTATCACAATTATTTGGACTCGGTAAGAACTGCATACTTGATGCACTATTATGCACTATTGCTCCCACGAGAGTATGCAAGACTTTCACATTTGTAAATAACTATAAAACGCCTATCTAATTATGCTAATTATTTTTTGTTATCAATCACACCCAAAAATTGCTGTGGGCTCTTAGTCTATTGCACTTTCTCTTACTCTATTATTTACACTGATAAATATTTAAGGATATAAAGCGTGAATCAATAATAAGTCTTAGGTATTTAACTAGGACTTATCATTGACTTAAGTATTAGCTTTTTTTTAATCACATTGAACATTTGAGAAATTATTTTCACCGCACGCTTATAAATTTTGATTCTTTCATCTGCTTATAAAAATTTATCTTTCACTCAAATGCATTGACAGCACTGTAAATAGTTTTCTTTTACATTTTTTTAAAAATTGTTAAAAATTCGCCATTTGCTCAAACATGCATGAATATATAGATAGCTTATAGCTCTTAAAGACCACTTTGCTGTTAAAGAACTATTTTAAATAGATTAATGCTTTTTGACATTATTTTGGAGCAATTTACCTAGCAGAAAGCTTTTTAACATAACTAAGGATTATTAAGAAAATCCGTTATAGAGTTAGATTTTTAAATTCGTTCACCAATAGCTGCAAGCAGTTTCGAAATAGATCTAGAGCCTTGGGTTTAACTCTGACAGAGCTGTTAAAGAAAGTTTAAATAACATTTTAGCTCCAACGATGTTACTTGAGAAGTAACACAACGCATTCAAATCAACAATAATGTTTTAAATTCTGTTCCACATTACTTTCGGCGTTCCACAAAGAAGCCACTCAGGACCTTTATTGTTCCTTATGTTCATTAATGAAATTGTTCAAAAATTATAAATGTTTTTGATGTACGCTGACGACATTAATCTTTATTTCAGTATCAAGTCAACTCTAGATTGCATTAGTTTACAAAAAGACTTAAACAGGATTTTTGATTGGTGTTTATTTAATGACCTTCAACTTGATGTGTTCAATTATCAATGAAAGTCTTTTCATCGGAATCAATTTCCAGTAATGTTTCCTTATAGCGTGCGTCAGGCATAGATCTTGGGATTATATTTCATATAAAATTAAACTTCTCCAATCACATTGGGCCTTACTAATAATCAAACGCTTATGTCGACTATTAGTTAACTGGAAGGTTAAAACAAAGTGCTGAGCTTTAACAAAATGGTACCAATAAATAATTTAATCCTTTCACTAACTAATCTCCAAACTTTTTATTAAATCTATTACAAAATCTACAACAAATGAGAAAAAAATGTAATGAACTGTCAGAATTTTGACCAAGGTCTGTCAAAGTTAAGGAGCTGTCATAATTTGCCCTATACCTCTAAAGTTAAGTATTGCCGTACTCTTTTTTAACAGAAAGCATTAAAGTACGTATAGTACATCAATTGATTTGAAGTGTCGGAGCAAATTTTCAATTGTTTTTTTAATTTATAACACCATATTTTTTAACAAGGAAACATATTTCTTTATTTATTTTATATTATTTTAATATTTTTCATTTGCAAAATCTACATATGGGTACCAAAATAAGAAAATCTTAAGCTTAAAATATTTTTAAACTATGAATAAGTGAACTGGCATATATTGTGTGAGAATATTGTTTTTTTTTTTAGGTTTTCTATTGATAAACAGTAGGGGCCAGTTTTCTCACAGTGTGTCATCTTAACTCCATGATTATTTCAACTCGTAACAAAAAATTCAAAGTTTGAGTTTAGTTTTTTATCATGGATTTAACTTATCAGTTAATTTCAGTTAATAATTGATTAACACCATTTAACCAGCACCATCAAAATTATAATTATTTTCAAAAATAAACAAACCAATGCAATTTCAATTTGGTTGTTCGGTTTTGAGATTGTATTCGCATATATTTCTGTATTGTTATAATGTTTTTTTTTTTGTACTAAAGAAAAATCATCACTCTATAAATTTGTAAATTTGTTTTTATAAGATAAGTTTTTCAAGTTCATCTAACTCTACTGAATGTGGTTCAAATGTTATTTTTGTTTTTGTTTTCAAAATAAATAGACTTGGATACAAACAATTTTACCAATACAACAACAGACAAAAATAATGTTAAATCGATTCCTTTTCACCACAAAAATTACTTTTTTAGATATACGTAATTATGTAAATACATAAAATGGAATCATCAAATTAACCACGTATTTTAAGTTAAATCCAGACGTACTAAAGATTTATGAAAAAAAATAATCTATTCCTGTTGCACATAAACATACAAACAAACAAGTAAAGTACTTCTTTTTCACTTTAAACAAAAATCTGAAAAATCAACCTGATAACATGGGAGTAGATTTAAGTGTTAAATACAAATTTAGGTAATATAAAACAAAACACTAAATTTGATTATTAGTAAAGCCCATTGACTATATTGATTCTAAAGCTAGCTCCATGCTTGGTTTTAATTGAAAAGTATTTTCAGATCCTTTTACCTTAAGGTCACTACATTTTTGCTTCATTCGCTCTATTTTGGAATACTGTTTGGAACCCCATGTATAATATACATTCTATGAGAATGGAAAGCATTCTGAATTGTTTTACTAGAGTGGCTATCAAAATTCTTCACTGAAATATTGATATGCCTTCTTATAGTTCGAGATCTCTGTTATTCGGTATTTAATCTCTTGAATCTAGAAGACCAAATTTTGAAACTATGTCTTAAAAGAATAATTAACTTAAAAATCAATTGCCCTTCCTTGTTTTCTTTAGTTTGTTGGTATGCTCCTGAACGTGAACTTTATTCCCGTTTGTTATTTTAGATTCCTTTTCATAGAGTGAACTATCGTTACAATGAAGCTGCTATGCAAAGATTTCTTTATTTAATTTTTACTTATAACAATCAAGGTTATGAAGTAAGTGAAGCTATTTTTCCGATTGTGGCAAATAGAGTTTATCACAATGCTATTTATGTTATGTTAAGAGTTTATAAAAAAGTCCATGTGCAATACAATTAGAATATTTAAAAATGAATTAAATTTTTCATAAGGTAAATACATTGAATTAAATGATTACTTTTTATCCTTAAATTGCTAAATAATTCTTTCTGGAACACAAATTGAATTTATGTATTCCAACTTTTTGAAGAATATATATGATGGTTGTTTAAAATTTGTTCCAAAAAGTATTAAAAAATATGAATTTAAGTTAACCTGGGATAACCAGAGACTACGAAATCTTAAAAATGTAAAAAAAGCCTTTAAGTATTTAAAAATAAAGGAAACCAGAATGTGACAAGCAACGCTACTGTCAGTTAAGATTTGAAAATGGTTTCCTTAATCTATTTTTGTATAAACAATATTTAATCACAAATTTCGAGAAATGCAAAGGGCATTTGGGCCTGGAGTATTTACTAATATGGAATATAGTAATCAAACCCCTTCCAATTTAAATTTTACATTCGATTTTTATGCATCTTTTTTTGAGACTGTGTATAGTGATAATTCTTCTGCAGTTATTCCTGACACTTATGATGACCAAATCTCATTTCCGAACATGAATCTAGGTAACCAAGTTATGTATTCGTAAAAAAAATCGAATTCGAGATTTCTGTCCGACCACAGTCTAAGTGGCTGGGACGATTTTCGTTAAACTTGGCAGACATCGTTTTTAAATTCGCCCCCCTCCCGCATTTTTTTTTTTTTTTTTTTTTTTTTAAGACCAAAAATAACGGTACCTGCCATACGAATTTGTTCTCGAAATTTTATAAATATGTTTTTCTCCAAACCGATTTTAATAATTTTTTTTATGCTTAAGCTCCCCAAAAGTTCGATTAATTCTAACGATGTAATTTACCGAAGAACGTTTTTTCTCAAATTTTGAATTTCTCATTATCGGCGGGCGAAACGGATTTTAATGAAATTTTGTATAGAAAAGATTCTAAAAAGTTTAATAAACATTGCATTTCAAGACTTAAAACAAAATATTTTTTTTTGGAAATTTATTTTGTATTTGTACAGTAATAAAAACTCTAAGGAGGCGTACCAAAATAATTTGTTCTTAAAAATGTTTTAAAATTTTTTTTTATATAAAAGCTTATTTTTTTCAGAAACCACTACAACGACTTATAATTTTTGTTCTTGCATAAACTAATATTTGCTTGAATCACATGGCATCCTGTTTTTAGCTCCAACTACTAAAGGAGATGTTTTAGTCATTTAAAAAATGAATTTTATGCTTGAAAAATTTTTCTCTAGTAACATTCATTTTTGAAATTCTTAGTCTTTTACATACGAGCAAGTTCGTGCTACCCAGTCGTGCATTTTATTTTGTCTATTGACGATATTATGGAAGGCTTTTCAAATCTTAATCGAAGTTTAAGTGCTGGTCTAGATAGCATACCCTTTTTTATAATACTTCGCATTCAAAAGGAATTTTTCTAGATGATCTTATAACTCCAATTTTCAAAGCTGGACAAAGGCATCAAATAGTATATTACCGTGCAATTTCTAAACTTTCTGCTTTGACAGAACCCTTTGAGCTCATTGTGAAGCAGAAAATTTATTTTAATATAAAGGAAATTATATTAAGTATATCTCCCTACCAACATGGATTTGTTAGTGGTAGGTCAACAACTACAAACCTATCTTTGTTCACCAAATGTTTCTGATGCCCTTGAATCCAGTTTTGAAGTGGATGCTGTTTTAACAGACTTTCAAAAGGTGTTTGATAACCTTTGCATCATGCAACTTTTAAAAAAACTTGAACACACAGGATTTCATCCAACACTTCTTCAGTGGATATTCATATATTTGCCTA